>LPNX010528789.1:1123565-1189427 GCA_001517045.1 Pseudotsuga menziesii
TAAATGGTGTTGGTGTTCGTTTAACTGAGGTTGATGATGAATTGGTATGGGGTTATAGTAATAAGATGGGTTCATTATCAGCAAAGAATGCCTATGACTGTATTGTATCAGCCTCTACAGGGCCGATATCAAAAACTATTGATGGTTTTCTGTGGAATAAATCGCTGCCAAAAAAAATCACATGCTTTATTTGGCTTGCTGTTCGGGATAAAATTCTCACATGGGAAAATTTGCAAAAAAGAGGAAAATCGGGACCAGGTATTTGTTTACTTTGTAAAGCTGAAAATGAAACAGTTGGGCATCTTTTTACTCAATGTGTTGTATGGAACTCAGTGGCTGCTCAGGTATGCGATCATTTTAGTTTACATTCTTTTAATAACCAGTTATCTCTTGAAGATATGTTATTAGAATGGATGGGAAAATTGGGAAAAAACTCGGATCATATCTTTCTTCCGTTTCATATGATGTGGATTATCTGGAGGACTCGCAATCTGATTATTTTTAAAGAAAAAAGAAGAAGTATTTACAGTATTATATGTAATATTATTTCTGCTGTTCAACCTCTGAATTTAATGCCTGCAAGGAGATTTAAACAAACCAGAAAAGTGGGGCAGCCACCCCCTATGATATACCCCTGTGGGTATATTGATGGTGCATCTAAATGCCAGGTAGCAGGTGTAGGATTCTGTATCTATATCAATAATATACACCATATGGAGTTCTCGATAGGGGGGGGGGCATGGAACCAACACTAAAGCAGAATTGCTCAGTCTATGGGCAATTCTCACCACCTCCCACATGATGGGGATCCCTATGACTCAGATATATGGTGATTCACTTGTAATCATCAACTGGGCAAAAGGATCAACTGCTCTCTCCCCGGCTGATCTGGTTCATTGGTGCAGGGAGACAAAAAAGCTTTTTGCTAGCTTTCAGGCTTTGTCTTTCACTCATATCTATCGAGAGCACAATCGGTTAGCTGACCGACTCTCTAAGGATGCACTCATGTTTTCACAAGGTATAGGAAATTATAAGGAATTTTTTGAGAACCGGTTGGTTTCTCATGGCTCTTTTCAGCTTTTCTGAAAAGTAAAAAAAAAGGGAGTTTCTTCCCTGTCTTTATTGTGAGGTATTATCAGCAATTTGAGTACTCTCTTTTAGAGTGCAGATTCAGTGCCTTTTGGCACTCGATAGATATGATGAGATGGACAACCCATACATGATGAGACAGTTCACTGATGGGAACACTTGTGGTTTGCTGAACACTTGTGATTGGTTGCCTTTCCCCCTGGCAGAACTTCTATGGAGAGTTTTTTATGTTTTTATTACCCAGTTTTGGGCTGAATGTAAAGATGACCTTTGATTCTTAAATGAATAACAAGGACAGGCTTTTTTCTCCCTGAAAAAAAAAACAAACAATTATGTAAAAACATATGCTTTATCTTGGATCAATTTTCGAGTACTCTTTTCATGTTATAAAACAATGTGTTAATAAGAATAATAAGATACAAAATTGTATTTTTGATAGAATTGCTTGTAATCTCAAAAGAATATGAGAGCATAATTTTTGGCATATATGAAAACACAACAACAATCTCGCTAATAAGGTTGTTAAATGTTGTTCAACTAGATAAAGGTATGTTGGTGAAGGATGTTGAACCTCCATAAAGAAGGTGGATTCCATAAGATATTTATGCATGGCCATATTAGAATAATCATACACCAAGCATTATGAAATGGGGCACTTAGTTTATTAAAAGGATTATTAAAAAAGGAAAAAAAAAAAATTTGCATGAGGGACGAAATCTCCTGAAGGTATGCATATCACAAACCATTTACTTCACGCAAGTGAACCATCACACCGCTTCATGCCTTCGACCCTCCACAACTTGCTTGGAATTTTTCGTATCTAGGATATAATGGCACTCATGGCAGTCACATATAGTACGGATGGGATAATTGTGGGTTTTTCTTGGTTGTTGGGTGAACGAATCAAGGTGGGTAAGGTTTGGCTACAGCGATTGGTCATAGTGAGGAGAAAATTCTTTCCTTTGATGTTGTAGGTGAAATTATGGAGGCAAATCAAGAAAGTTGCTTTGATGTTGACTGCATCATGCTTGAAATTGTTGGTCTCATGAAAATTCTTTGTCGAATTAAGGGGCAACCGAATGGCATCAAGCAGATGTTGCAGCATCTCAGCTATAAATTTGAGTTGGATGAACAACATTGCAGCCACTTAGAGGTCAAGGTTGATATGCAAGGATGGAAAGTGGAAACGTTGGCCCTTGATAGTGAAACACATCACTTTCTCCCTCAAGAACTTACTCTTGGGAATCACTCCTGTGCAAGGGAATCCTCCAATTCTAGACAATTGAATATAAAAATTGTGCAACAAAAAGATCTAATTTGATTTAAAGACAACTGAGCACCCTTGCTAGAAGGAGGGGAGGCCAAAAATGAGTTAATTTAAGGTCTCATTCTAGCTTGCTATCTCTCTTAAGTTTTCTTATGCACTATTACTATGTTCAATTATTAGGCAAGTTTGTTAGTAAATTTCATAATTATGTTTGGACATGTATGGTTAACGTCTTTTTTAAAACCTTGATCTCTCAAAACATTGAGTTTTATCTTAAAATGCAATATACTAATTTTTGGCCTATTTAAGAATTTTCTCAACGTTTTTAATATATAAACAAATTATTTTTGTTAAATAAAAATTTTATTTTTATAAATTTTATATAATTCTTATCAAATTTAAAAAAAAATTTTAAATTGAAAATTTTAGTCAATTAAATATACACATGTATTTAATTTTTCATTTATTTGTCATTATTTGATTTATCTTTTTAATTTTTACTTCAATCTCAATCTCCTCTTATGAACGTTACAAATATTATTTTTAATTAAAATTTTCAATAATTTTAAATCTCCCTCTTATGAACGTTTTTTTGTTGTTGGCAAAGTGGTGGAACTCCCTTGACTAGCAGGGTTGCCATTGGCTAAGAAACCACGAACCAGGGGCATCTAAGCCGTCAAAATCAGTTGGGGATCGCACCCGGCCTAGACCGCACCAACCCTTAACATGGTTGGATTTTTTGGTATTCGACAGGATTAGAACCGACGACCTTTCAGATTAGGGGCGTCTTAACCATACCTCGCCGCCAACTATTCTACATCTCACGGATCTCCCTCTTATGAACGTTACAAATATTATTAACTTGCAATTAAATTTTTCAATAATTTTAATAAATAGTTATTATATATATATATATTAATTGATTTATCTTTTTAATAAAATTAAAGACTTTTTTTTAATTTTTAATATGAAAATACAAATTAAATTTATATTTTAATTAATCAATATTTTAAAATGTTCTTCTATATTATCATGGCATAACATGATTTATCTTTTAAAATAATAATAATACATTAAAGTTCTTTGCTTCTACCTTATCAAAATTACAAAAGATTAATTACTTTACAATTATCCTTATTGTTTTTTTTGTAAATAGTGGTAGAAAATTATATTAACAGAGAAAAAGTGTACATAGCAACAAAATCTGGCTATTGGTCCTTAAACTATGAGGCCACCCATTCATTCTGCCAGAAAAACAAGAGTTGGGTTTTACGAAAAATAGAAAAGTTTCCTCTTCCTAGAGCTATACGTGTTGACTGACATATTACAAATTAGAAAATGAGTGTAGACAGACATGAAAATTACACATTTTAAAATTAGAGAGAACCAGAAAAGTTGTGAATCACAGAGGGAACCAAGGATGGCAGTGGAGCGTCTAGAGTGTAGCATCTCTCACAAAGAAGTATGGTGTCTCCTCCAAGATCGGGAATGGTCCATAATCATCCTCACGATTTAGTCAGGCGGTAGGTTGCATCTCCTGTAGCGGTTGAGCAGTAATGGCGTTGTTTGGAGCCTCACGGCCACGCTTTACCGACGTTGTGATTTTGGTGTTCTCTATGTGCCCCTGCATCATAATATTGGTTTTTCTAGCAGCTATAGAGGTCTCACCTCTTGTTCCCCGCAGGTCCTTGTCACCACCACCTTCCTCGTTGTCTTCGTGGTGAAACACAGAATAGTGCCGCCAATTGAAATTCACTTCTAGGGTGCTCATCTACGCATTGGTCTGGTTGAGGCAGGTGCGCATTCTCTGCGCCAATCCCTAGCGCCATTCCACTTGGTTATCAGGTCCTCCATCAACATGGCCATCATGTTTTTAATCATCTAGTAGTGATCTATTCTACCACGGTTTCTTCTGGAGGCTAAATGTTCAAAAACCGCCTTGGATTCCCAATCATAAATCATGCATCGAACATGCATGGATACCTGCACCACATACCTGTCAGTATCTTCAAGGTTTTCCTTAAGATGTCCACCTCCACGACCTGTACTACCTCTCTGTGGAGTGTTGCGTTGCCTTGGAATTTTCTCCTTTGACTTTGCGGGTAGGCTCACGGAGGAATAAACCCCGAGCAGAAGCATGAAGAGAAGCATGTGAGGAGAATGGAGGTTAGCATGCCTCATGGTGTGAAATATCAGCTTCATAGAACACTGAGCACAAACGCACATGAGTTAACTCTTATGCGTTATGACCAAGGCTCGACTGGACATTCCAGCTGTTTGCAAGGTTGGCAAGAAATTCACCACCCTGTAATTTTAAGACAACCATGTCATTGTCTTCTATGTTTCCTGTTCTGGAGATACGTGTCCAGAGCGCCAGAAAGACAATGTGTAATCCTCATGTGCCACCCGCATCCAGGGACTATCCTGATTGTTAACATAACATTAATTCTAATTGTTAATGTATGATTTTTTGAATTTTACTTATTTTTAACATAGGGTTTCTTGAATTTTATTTGTTCTTCTTATTAACTAGCACAACCACTTAATTTGTGGTTGGTGAATGTCGATTGACCGCATGTTGAGTACCAAGAAATTATGCATTATTCATGTGTCAACTACCAATCCACCCCAAATTATATGGTATCCATGCATTCATTCATCAACTACGAGTTATCCATTTATCAGCCATCAATTTTATGTTCATTTTAATCTCTCACATTCTTCTAGTTATCTACCATGAATTATTCGTTATCCATGCATCAACTACGAGTTATCCATTTATCAACCATCAGTTATTTTAAAATTTTTATTTTTTTTATCTCTCACATTCTTCTAGTTATCTACCATGAATTTTCCGTTATCCATTCATAAGCTACAAATTATCCATGCATCAGCTACTAGTTATCCAGCAATTATCTACCGGTTATTTTTACATCGATAGACATTTTTATTTGAGATTTGGGATGGAGTCCAGCCTATGCTTTTTCATCTATGGATGAGGATTAGACAAGTGTACTTTCAAGATTGATTCTATGGTAGTCGTTCAAAATTTGAAATAAACAATTATAAAAAAATGAATATAAAAAATAACTAGTAGCTAGATGATGAATGGATAATCGGTAAATATGCATGGATAACTCATAGCTGATGAATGGATAACCAAAATTTCATGGAAGATAACTAGAAGAATGTATATATANAGAACATGGGGAATAAAAAAATATTTCCAAACTGTTTTTCATTCCATAACTATCTCTCAACCATTTGATCCCTATCGACGTGATCCAACCACAGACTATGTGGGTGTGCTAGTTTATATTCTTTTTTTTATTACATTGATAGGAATTTTTATTTGATATTTGGGGTGGACCACAAGCTATGATTTTTCATCTAAGGACGAGGATGAGACAAATGTACTATCGAGATTGATTCTATGGTAGTCGGTCAAAATTCGAAATAAAGAAATTATAAAAAATAAGTGGTAACTTATGAATGGATAACTAATACCTATGCATAGATAACAAATAGTTGATGAATGAATAACCAACCGTTCATGGAAGATAACTAGACAAATTTGAGATAAAAAAATATAAAAAATAACTTATAGTTGATAAAAGTATAACATGAAGAATGCTCGTGATAACATGTAGGTAGGCATGGATAAATCAGAGTTGAACTCGTTTAACTAGAAGAATATGAGGAATACAAAAATTTCCAAATTGTCTTCTATTCCATCATTATCTCTCAACCATTTGATCCCTGTCATTGTGATCCAACCACAAACTATGTGGGTGTGCTAGTAATTATTTATTTCAAATTTCGAATGGCTTCCATATAATCAATCTGGACAGTACACTTATCTCATCCTTCTTCTATCCTAGAAAATTATAGGTTGTAGTCCACCCCAAATTCTCAAATAAAACGCCTATCGACGTAATTAGAATCCATCAAAGTTAAGATCGGGTTCCTTGACTTTTACTTGTTCATCTTATTAATTAATTTGGTTCCTTGAATTTTACTTGTTTGTCTTATTAATTAGTATTCATCTTATAAACAATGATATCTTAATCTTGATCGTTTATGTGATTATTTAAATAACAAGAGAAAAATTGCAATGCAGCTAATTACTTCTAAATGTTATAAGAGAAGAGAAAGCAAAAAGTTAAGGATTAAGTTGTATATTTACATTGGCATGCTAAGGATTAAGGCATCGACCCATCTTTTGGTTTACATGAACAAGTTAAGGATTAAGCCACTCTTTACATCGACATGCTAAGAATTAAGGAACTAATTTATATAGTTTGGTGAGCGTTTAGTTGTATGGGAATGAAGGGGTGCTTCGTTGGTCACTTGCGTAGCGTTCTTGCCGGCTAGAAAGGGTTAGGTTATGTGAGAACTACTATCCTCCTATCTCTTAACTGAGACAACTATGTTCTCTGAGCACCCAACGAACCTAAATAGCAAATCAGTATGTAGTGGACTAGTTGTGTGCACCTAAAGAGGAAGATTGATACACTAAACAAAAATTCGTAGAGTGAAAAGGAAATATGTAATGGTGAATCTATACATTTTTTTTCAGGCCACTGATGTAAAGAACTCGTGATGGGACATATGGAACCAATAAGCTAGATATTTCTTGATTAAGGTTTAAATAAGCTTCAGTTTGTTATTTGTTTTTTATATAAGTTTTTGTTTCTTGGTTTACTATTAAATAGTATTTGTTTTATGTTTATATTAATTAGTTTAATGTTTATGGTATACCATAAATATACAACTATAATGATCTAGTATTTAGTTTAATGTTTATCCTGTGTTTAGCAGTCAACCATCTACACAAAACTAAGTGGTTGGTTGGCTTCGCTTATCGACATTCACGGACCACTTTACCTATAGCTATACTAATCATATATAAGTTAAATAATCTTAATTAATTAAGATAGCATGCAACTTGATTCTCTATATTCTCCATTTGCAAAATCATTGTTGACCATAATCATTATAAGAACATGCAAAAGCTGTCTAAGAGCATGCAAAAGCATTTCACAATGATGGGGAATAATCTTCACATTTAATTAATAATGTTGAATTGACATGATCATCTTTTTAATAGAATATTATTGATGAATTTTGGAAAATAGTCTAAGCGTGTGGATCATCTTTTTAAGTAAAAACTATGTTGTCTCCTTGGAGGTCTCAGGTTTAGAATCCGTTGGGGGTAGGGTTGCTCATTAGCCTGTTGTGATAAGGCTCGAAGGGTAGGCAACCCCTGAGATAGAGGCTCACCTAATGGGATTCAAGACGTCTCGACCCCTGCTAATTCACAAGTTAGTGGTATATCTGACTTGCGAGCTGTTGGATATACTCTTGTGAGGTTGTTGTTCTCATGGTTAAAAAAAACTATAGATCATCTTTTAAATAAATAATATTATTGAGTATTGTTACCATAAACATGCATTACACATTTTCAAAGTAATACACACGACATTTTCTTAAAACCTTCTTTTATTTAATTCAATGTTATATGTTATTTCCAATTCCCCTAAGACACTTATATCGTGCTAACTTAAATTAAAAGAACTTTCGAAAGGTGGTATGTTCAATTAAAATAAACTTGGAATATGCCTGAAAGGACCAAGACTTGGGAAGAATATTTTTACGTGGTTAGGCGTTCTTTCCTAAGGTGGGTTTTGGGATCATTGTTCACCTTCATCGTCCCTCTCCCAAATTAATTAAGCTGTTAGGCGTTCTTTCCTAAGGTGGGTTTTGAAATCATTGTTCACCTTCATTGCTTCAAATTATTAGCCGATTAATCAACTACCTTACATGATGTGCTTCTGATCTTTGTTCACCTTCATTGCTTCAAAAAATCCGCTATATGCATCTGATTTTTTGGATGTTTACCCATGGTAGTGGAGAGGCAAATCTCAAATAAGATTTGAAGTATGGAAATTTAAATAGTTTAATTATAAAAGGTTGTAGCTATTTTTATGTTAAAAAGAATAAAGATGTAAGATAGTTGAATCATTGTTACTTGAAGGAGTAAAACAAATTTAATAGTCAAATATATGAGTGGTATTCCCAAAACCATTGAGTTGAATTCAATCAACAAATAACTTGTGTCAACTAATATTTTTCTCTTAAAATTGTAAACTAGCACAACGAGGTAAGCATAATCAAGATGTATTTAAGGATAACAAGATATAATGACCATGAAATGAATCTCGGCTTTACACTTGTTATACTTAGGTTAATCTTGTTGATTCTTTCAAGGAAGTCCGAAATATGAGATAATATCTAAACGCCTATCAACATAATTAGTGAAGGTAGTATTTTAAATAGCAAACCCACTCAAAGATTAAACCATCAATTAAACAAAAAAAACTCTGTAAGCATAAGAATTTAAAGCTTGACTAAGGGCTCCAATTAACCATTTAACTAAGCTCATTTTGATTCATTGGTGTACACTTGTTACACTCGGGTTTGGTGTAATTAAATAATCAATATATTAGATTATTCAAATTATTATGGTTAAAATATTTACCTCTAATGTGCTAGGGTTAAAATATCTCCCTTGTGCATGCTAGAATTGCACTCACTTTTGTATGGAAGTCTTCATAATTACAGTTAAGTGTGATTGTACCATGCTTGAAGCATCCTTTTCATGTCATGTGGGGAGGCTAACTAGCATGCATCATAGCACCATTTATCATAAAATTTCATGCATCTTCCAATTTTGTATTTGTTTTTGCAAATGATAATTATAGATTTGTTCCTTACCAAGTTAATTCTCTATTCTTTATATTAAAATTCTATAATGTATTTTTTCCCTTTGAGTAATGCACCATTTTTGTATGCAAATCTTCCTTAAAATCAAACAGCATTTTTAAGATAACATTTGTTGTAATACACTATTTAGATGTATATATTATTTTTTTTGCAATAAAAAAACTTATTTTTTCTATATGCATTTAATTTCTTTATTTTAAGCCATTAAGATTCTTATTCCACCCTTGCATCTAAAGCTAAAAGGACATTCTAGAAAAGGAATAAAATATGAGAATATTTATTTTGAAGTGATAATTTAATTTCTAATTTATGATATTGCAATTATGTCCCTCTCATCTCTGCATTGTATCAAATACCAATCAAGGGAGCATTTAAACATTGCTTTTATAGTTTAGAATTAACATAACGTTTCCATGTGGCAAACTTTGTAGATATTGTTATACTTAGAAAAGAAGCAAAATACTGAAAAAATATCAAAGTAGATGGAAACTTTGGGAAGGTGCCATCTTTACAAATTAAATCATTCATTACAAGTGACTACATAGTGGTATGGAGGATTTAGGGGATGAAAGTTTACATCATTCTTACACATGCCAACTCAGTGCAATAGTATTTTCCATAATTTATGATGCCAATAAAACATTTGATTTACATACCTATCCATAAGGCTAATTGTAAATCATATATGTCATTTATTATCTATCTCTCATTGAAGTATATTCCATGGGGACACTTAAACAAACCACTTTTTTTTATAAATAGTGTACATCAGTTATTTTTGTATGTCTCATTGAAGTATATTCCATGAGGACACTTGAACAACCCACTATTATTTTTGATAACTATGTCTCATAGTTGGAGTGTAGAAAGTGAAAAAATTCATATTCTCACTTTGATACAAAGAGTTCGAAAACCAAAATATAGTCTTTAGGAAGGGAAATCAATCCCCGTATCTTTTTTTTTTTGCTTACAGAACCTTCATGTTAGATGGGACACAAGTCTATGTTAACAAACTTTCATGTATAATCAAATTTAAAATGCAAACTATTAAAAGTAGTAATTTTCACTACAATTGGGTTTAGGTGAATTGAAAACATTTTATACCCATTGCATGGTAAACAATTCAACTAAATTTGCAAGGCAATGATAGGCTTGTTGACCAAATTTATCCACTTGATCTTTTCTATCATATGATTAAACCACCTATAATTTTTCAAGTGATTCATCCAAAATAATTGTATTTTCTCCCCCATAATCAATATATTTTTACACACTTATTGCAATGACTTCGTCCTCGAATCTTATTTTTCCACACGTTTTGCAATGATTTTGTACTCAAATATTTCTTTGGATTGTCCTTTAAACAATAAAGTGCATATCCAAATAAGACATATATATAAGTTAATGTGTTATAAGTGAGAATATGGGTACCTAAATAAGTATGGAGATACATTTGATCCTTGAACCTTGATAACTCAGAATAATTATTTTGAAAAAACAACTAATATCTTTGTTTATCAAAAGTTGACCACACTTCTTCATAAACATATGTACCATTCCAAATAGTCCAAGGAGGCTCACAAACAAATAATTTAATGACAGTTATTGAAATTTAATCTATTACGAGATCACTTTAACAGGTTCTTATGCAAATGCTAGCTACCTTTAAATATTACTTATGTCCATGTTATTGCTAATCCAAACTGTCCTTCAATATTTTATCTCACAATTAACAATCACGATCAAAGTGTATCGATTAAAGAATTTGAACTCTGGCTAGTTCAAGTTTTATCATCATACATAAGAGAAAATGTGAAAAAGATTGAATATTGCACATGCATACAAAGTCCATTATCACAATATACATTTACATGGAAATGATTTGAATGTGTAAACTTATTACACAGACTCAACACAACTACATACAAACACTAAAAACATCATTGGAATTTAGTTGAAGAAGTCTAAAACCTTTTACATCTTTAGAATATCCAACAATTATGCACTTTTCACTCTTAGGCTACCATGCTTCCCATTTTTTTATCAACAATATGAGCTCATGCTTCACTACCAAACACATAGAAGTGGTTATCATCTGGTTTCATGTTACTCCATGTTTCTTCTGGTGTTATATATTTTAGATCCTTAATGGGAGTGCGATTAACTTTGTAATTATCAGAAGTAATAGCTTCAACCGAAAATTGAAGACTTAATCCCTTACCTTGGAGCATACAATTAACCATTTCTTTTAATTTGCAATTATTTCTCTTCAAAAACCGTCAGCCTTTGGGAAAATTTCTTGCAAACAACATTTGTTTTGCACGACCTGGTTTCGGTAAACGTCGATCTCCTTCTGTGTATACCACCGGGAATTCTCCATTATATTGCGAAGGATAACAACAGGAACATAGGTGTTCTAGTATACCATACCTATGAAGGACTCGAAGACTCTATTTTTGGCCCCCACGTACTATATATGGGATATCATCTGGTTCTATGTTAGGCCCTCATCGAATTTGGAGAGCTTCAGGGGTCTAGTCTGGATGGCCCCGAGCACGGTCGCGTCGATGAGCGCATCTAGGCTGGGGAAACCACAGGAATCTTCCATGAAGAGTTTTTCCTGCGATGTTGAGCCATTGTTTCACCTAGGGAACGAATCGTTGGGCTTCAGGGACCCCACAGAGATCGATCTCGCGCCCTATCTTAAATCTAAGAAAGCCGTCGGGACTGGCAACACCATGTGACGGAGAAAAGATAGGGTAGCTCGCGTTCTAGCAGTGCCATTAGGCGTAGGAGGAACATGACGGTGGTGGCTTCATGAGAGTGGGCCGTTCAGCCTACCATTAGACATCGTCATTGTCATTGCTTTCTCATCACTTCTGCTCTAAACAGAATCCTTAAATGCCAACCATCCAAACAATCAGTCACTTTATTCTTCAAATTTGTTATTAAATGACCCTTACATTGAGGGTTTTGGACCATATTCGGAGGACACTAAGAAGTTATATGATTTCTACTATCTAGATGGAAAGTTTCACCTTCAAACCCGCCAAGATTAGATGTTCGTGGTCGATTTACTCTGTAAAATAATTTCTCCGGTTGGGATCCATCTAGACACGAGGATTTTAAGCGCAATATTGTAGAAATCACAAATTGGTGTCTGATACTATATTTCAGGACATTTTGCGGTTTAATTTCATGTGAAAATGTGTTTTTGCGTCAAATGCTGTGGAACTAGAAAAATGAGGAATTAAGATACCTTCTCAAATTTTCTTCTCGAAATAGCCTATGAATAAGAGTGTTAAGGTACGCAAATTTGGATACTATGGTCAGTCGTTCTATTGAGAGATGAAGTTTTTGCGTTAAATGGCGAAAACTGGAATATCTTTAAATTCACGGTTAAACAAACTCAGAGTATCAGAAGCTGTCACTCGTTTAATCGTGAAGGGAGAGAGATGTCCCTTTCCCTCTGCATTAGCATAAGGCCTCTGATTAGGTTGAATTATTTTCCATGAGTTGAGCACTTGTTGGTCCTCGTGTAGCATGCCATTTCGTTCAGCAATATAAGCTGTGGAATATGTGAGATGGAGGTTTAAGCCCTCCTCTTGACAAGAATTGTCATTTGAATCCAGAATTGTTGGGTGACCATGCATGCTAAATTTTATTTTCTTTATCAATGAAATTTCTTCTTTGGCCATCTCAGTTTGAGTTTGGCCACCACTGTCCAAGCACTGGGAGGTCCTCCCATGCTTTGCATTGTTGTCACAATAAAAAAACATAATGGTAATTACTCTCGCGGTTCTGATGACTCTAGAAGGAGACATGAATTATAGGGCTTCAAATTTGTTTTGAGAGACGGATACATCACAGTTGCAAAGACTATAAGATGATCAAATATGAATATGTCGTTCCTGGCAATTGCAGAGGATTGGTTTTGATAGAAGCTCAGTTTTAATGCTACTTTCGGAGGATTGTTATTTACATACAACTGTGAAATAATAAAATAAACATGTGAGTAATTTTACCAATTCCACACTTATATTTCATATGCAGTTATGGAATAATGTTCTATGCAGTACAAAAAGTAGAAATAGCTATTGAGATTTTTTTATATTTTGTATTTTTATTTAGCTTTACAGTTTTATATGCATCATAAAGTAATTACACTTTTAAACCTTAAATAGTGATAGAGCCTCCTTCAGGTCCTCATATTGTAATAAATTTTGGAGGCACCATACCCAAAACCAAGAGGGTAGACCCTACTATTTTCTTTTGTTATTTCATTTAAGCATAAACAAAGAGAATAATGAAATTCACTAATTGAAATATGGACACCTCAGAATCCCATTCACTATAAAAAAAAAGTATTGGTCCTTAACTAAAGAATGAACTTTTGGACTCAATCTCTATGAATTTAGGATTATATTCAATACTTTCAAAGCCATATTAGTTTAAAAATATTTCATTCCAATTAGTTCCATTCTATTACTTTGGAATGAGTAATTGCCAGCAAATTAACTATTACACTTACCATATATGATCTTAAACTTACATGTATTAAATTTTTTGCAGTTGGCTTGAAAACACACCTTATTTATTACATCTACCATATTATATTTGCAAATGTAGATTGTGAGTACATCCTAAGTATATTTGACAAGCATGTCACCCTTGTCAGATTCCTTTCCAAAGTGATCATTATACTATGTTCATACAAAATTCTTCTTTGAATCCACATGAATTTGCTTGCTCTGCATCTTATGTATCCATATCTTCAATTTCATTCAAGTTGGATCGAACAACACTACTATAAATCCTTTATCTTCCTACATCCATGTCTACCTTTTAGAGGCAGTTATCATCACCTATTGAAGTTAGAGAAAGTTGATCTTCCTATGCTTGGAAATCGGTTGTATGATGCATAAGATAAAGGCATTTGCAATGCAAGTATAGGTGCACACAACAATGATGGTTTCTTCCAGGGCATGATTCTATATCACAGATCAAACAATGAAATTTATAACAAATCCCATGCGTATTACCTTATGTGAATGGCCATAGAATATATCTCTAAAGGATAGCATGCCATGTGTTTCCTGCTTCTATAATTTATACAGGTCTATGCCATGTGATTTTTATGGATATTGGGAAAAGAGTATATCAACCATAATAATTGCAGAAAGAGGCTTCCGAAAGATTCATATATGCATATTCTCCAAAACTAGTGATTGTAGATGTTACCAAACCACATGTGCTCTGCTAGCAACCCATCAATTTCATGCAAATGTATATGTATGCAATCAACTCTAGACTATGCGTAAGTCCAAAATATTAGCCCTCCTCTTACCTTGAAGAAAAACATGATTCTTAGGATCTTAATGAATCTATAATTGATCAAGATAATTTTGAAACAGACAACGATTCAAACATAAATCTTGTGAACTTAACAATGCCCTTAAGGAAGTTAGAACTTGTGAAATCGATTCCATCGAAGATGGGCACATTGCATTCTGACTGAATTAGCTTCATCTAGCAGTAGATATGAGTAATAGTATAGGGACATATTAGTATTGCTTTGTATATAATTGCTTCCTCAATATTTGACAACAATGTTGCAAACTAGGGTTTTAAATTGGAGGTTCCTTTTATGGATTGGGTGTATTTGATTCTAAAGAAAAACTTTGTGCTCTGGACACCAAATCAAATTATCTATGTCTTCTAATCACTTTCTACTTTCATTCATTTATCCAATACAATACAATCTATCAAACTAACATAAATGGATGTTTGTTATTCAGGGTTTATGTTGATGGAACTCCAATTTGAGTGTTCAAGAACAAAGAGGAAGAGTTGGGTGGAGTGGACACGAGTTATCATTATCCTAACAACAAAGCAATGAGGATATACTCCAGCCTAAGGAATGCATACGATTGGGAAACCAAAGGTGGACTGAGTCAATACAAAATGGACTATCATTTTCTGTTGCACCGTTCAACAACTTCAATGCTATTACTTCTTCTAACTCTATTGCAAAGAATATTTTGGACTCCAAGCAAAAGCAGAGGCTCCAGTGGGTGTGAAAGAATTACATGATATACAATTATTGTTGAGAGACCAAGATATTCCTTGAGGGGATGCCTCCAAAATGCAAATGGTCCCTCACCTTCAAATATTGCTTCACTACATCGACTAATTCACTTGATGAATTCTCCATGCCCCACCCCTCCAACAATTCTTATAATGTTATATTATGTATATTCTTTCATTCTTTTTTCTACAATTATTATTACATATTTCTAGAAATACATGAATGCATTATTACAAAGGAAAGAAGCAGATAATCCATGTTCATTTTATTTAGTTATCAGTATACAAATTGGAAATTCTTTGCATCTTTCAATGGATACAATCTTGTTTTCTTTCCGGTTTTTTTTCAATACTTGTACCTTTTATCGGCACTATTGGATTATAATGGAATTTAGGTTTTCATTGTGGAAGAAAAAAAATTTATTGCAAATCTTGACTTCTCAATTCAATTTCACCTTACCATGCATTTTAATATTGCAATATTGTTGGATTAGGTTTTCATTGTGTCTCATTCCATCTAATAAATCCATTGATACAATCACTCTCTTTTGAAAAAGAGGTTTGGCACTTCATTGAATATTTGTTTTGTCTCACAATGTCAATATGAATGATAATAAAAAAATAATGTCTCTACTTCCACCATGTGATGTTCACAACTTATTTTTGATATCAAGTCCATTGGATACTTTATCTCAGGGGTATCTTCAAATATGTTTTGCAAACACAATATTTCTTGAATATGCATATTCGACCCTCTTGGATGAGAGCCAAGTTAGAGACAAAAGTCCACATAGACTTGGTTGGGTTTCAAACATATTAAAATGACAATGGAATAATGAAGGTGCTAAAGTAAGTTTTGTGGTATTTTTTTTCTAAATCATTTTTTATGAGAAAGTAAATGCACAATGTAGTTAAGAGTAATGGAGGATTAAAGCAAATCTTTGTTATTTTTGTAAACCTTTGCTTGTACTTTGAATATTAAATGCTATTGATTTTGTGTTTGGACTGATATAAGAGTGGCTATATAAATTGTAATTTTTTGTTTTTTATCCTCTTGTTTGTTAAAATGGTTTCATTACATAAGGATAATATAAACAAAAAAGTACAATTTTTGAAGTGGTATATTGATAATGAGAAGGAAAAGTAAGAAGCCAATTATTGCTAGGTTATTTGTTTTATGTGTTTTCTCTCTCTATCCTTACTTTTACACATTTTTTTCATGTCCATTGTGTTGCTTACCAATAGAAATTTGTGCAAACATCTCATACTATCCATGTTTTATTTGTGTAGTGTGTTTAATATTGAACACATTTGAATGGAAATACTTTCTAATTTAGAATTAAATCGCTTCACAGGATTAAAAAAGGAAAAAATCTCTCTTTTAACAACATACTATGCAAAGTAACTTTTAACAACATACATAACATTTAAATGGTTTTAATTTCTCTATTTCAGTGATTTCAGTCTTTAACAAAAACCTATCTGCGTATTATTGTACCTGTTTAGGGCAATTGTTAGTTTTAATTTGATCTCCCCATGGACTAAAATGACTGTGCAACTGATTACTTACAAGAGGGCGTTCATCTCCAGGACCAAGGTTTTTTAATGAAGCTTTATAACAGTGTGCAAATATCTCTTTCCAGAATAGTCCTATAATTAAAGCGATGAGACATGAGACCTTGGTACAGAGTGTAGACCATACATTTAATATAACATGTACACACAATTAAACTAAATTGTTTTTAAAAAATTTAAAAAATTTTAATTTAAAAAATATTTTTATTTTAATAAATAAAACCGTTTAAACGGAAATTTATGTCTAGTAAAAAAATCACAATATTGAATTTTAAAAATTCATAAATTTATTTTAATTTTCAAAATATTAAATTTAATATATTTTTTTACAAAATATTGAAAAAATTTGTAACTAAAAAAATAATCTAATAATGGGACAATGTATTTTGACTTTCCATTAAAGTATATTCCCTCCTCAGCATGGAATAATAAAGAGGGGTAATGGCTTTCAATTTACATAAAATTAAAAAAACAGAATACGAGCATTGCACTATCTCAAAAATGTAACTACGAAGTAAAACATGTACCTACGATTAGATATATGGCAATATCTTGAACACCTCTTGGTGTGTTTGTTTATCTAAATATGTCATGTTTAGCATCAAGTTTTTATCTTTGTTTTTTATTTTTTATTTTGTTTTGTTTAATGTATTATAGTTAATTACCACATGCAGATAAGAGAAAAACATGTTTATTGCGACAAGGAAAAAGCGTTCAACAAAAAAAATAAACATTTCGTCAAAAAGTTATTTTTAATAACTTTTCAAATGCATATTAAATGTCCTAATACAAAAAAATCTCAATCAAAATATTGAAATTGTGATAATTTTGCCATTCAACCTAATCTTTCAATTAAAGACAAAGTATTTAAAGAATATAAAGAATTCAAATTATTATTTTTGACATGTAACAATATTGATGACTATGATGATGATGGTTATCATCTATTGAGACCAACTTTGGTCTATGGTACTTTAAGAGAAAAGAAATAGTTTATTTGTATTGTTGTAAAATTTTACACTCGGATAATATAAGAACATTTCTGAGTATTTTTTCATATTCCATCTTTAACACAAGATATTTTTCACTAAAAAAAAGGTTATTTATCAATTCAGTGTAATGTCTCATTTTGGAATTTTGGAGAAAATTACAAATTGGGCAAAATTTGAGCTTAACTAGTCATGACTCTAGAGGGTTCCGACTTTAACTAGTCATGACTCTTAGTCTTAAAACATCCAAAGTTGGTTTATGGATACTTTGTATTAGTCTTTATACCTCTTCAAAATTGTTTTGGGGTAATGACAAAAAGACCAAAATTACTAGGAAATTGTGTTCAAATCCCCCCAAGGGTGATGGCCAAACTAGCTCTCCAAATCAAGTACGAACCTCCCAAATTTAAGAACAGAGTATGGGAATGAGTATCATACATAAATGGATTTCCTTAATCATGTTTATTAAGTTCTACAAATGGATTATGGTCTGCAACATTTGTAGGGTAACTTTCAGTGAAATTGCTTATGGGGAAATTGCATAACTAGCTCGTTTTTTACATATGAAAGGTAGAGTTAAAGGTTCAGATCAGGATGTGACATATAGGGACCATATACATAATACGAATGGATTCCCCAACAATATTAAACACCATATAAATCCCTTCATACAAGTCTAGTATACAACTCATTCAGTATGGGGGTCAAATACATGAAAACTAGTGAATTAGTAGCATGGAATTGCAAGAGTTTCACATATGGATTTCTTCGATTTTGATCGATAGAGCATAGGGACATGAAATTAAAGAGTAACACATCATATATGGCTGTCACAAAATCATCAAAATCAGATAACATCCCTCATACAAATCTGATACAAGACTCCTTCAAGATTGAAGCTAAAGTCATGGAAACTAGTGATTCAATGGCATGGGAATGCAATCTTTTCACACATGAGTGTATTGTATTTCGACCCACGGAGGATATAGAAATTAAATTACAGATAAAAACATCATATATGTATTTCCCAACACCATCCAACTCATATAATATCCCCCATACAAATTTGGTATAAAACTACTTCAAGATTGAAGCCAAATCCATGAAGACTAGTGATACAAGGGCATGAGTATGCAAGCTTTTCATACATGTATCTCCGATATTTAGACTTACAGAGCATATGGACATAATATTACACAACCATACATCATATATTGATTCCCCGTCATCATAAAACTCATATAAATGTCCTCATACAAATCTGATATAAAGCTACTTCAATATTGAAGCCAAATCCATGAAAACTAGTTATTCAAGAGCATGGGGAATGCAAGACTTTCATACATGTATTTATGAGATTTCGAATTATAGAGCATATGGATATGATATTGTAGAGCCATACATCATAAATCAAATCTTGGGAATCAACCATCCTCAGCAAGGCGCAATAATCACTCCAACAAGTGCGCCATCAATTGTGGCACTAATACATTTGGGCGGATTTTTCATTGAAATACTTCCACATTTTGAACATTCATGGATTAACGCTTCATTTTTGTTTTATCATGGCGGAAAAACCATGGCAATATCGACGTTTTTAATTTTCGACGAACATTCATCTCTATATCAACGATATATAGCTATCTTTGCACACGCGCCAAACTAATGCCAGCTTTCAATGGCTCTTGGCTGTTTACACACAGGTCAAGTTGTAATGGAATTAATAATTATCCTTGTTGAGTTAGAGCAGGATTCTCTTTTTTTTGAAGCTTCACAACTCTACTCAAATTTTTTAAAAAAATTGTGTTACATATCTGTTGGGTTTGGGTGAAGGGGTACCATGTCTGAAAGAAGTGTTTTATTTATAAAAATGACCAACAAGCTACATCAGTTGCCTCCCAGTCCTTCTTTGACAAGCACACAAAGTGTTTGTAGAGTCTTCGGGCTAAAAACTCAATCCGTCCATCCTTGAAAGCGTAATGTGAGAATGTGCATGGAATCGTCCGTCCGTTGCACCGCCTAACTCATGCAATTTTGGCACATTTGCTATAGTTGCTATTGATTGAGCATGGATTGAGCCCAGATTTCTTTATCAACCATATCCAAACCTAGAGAGATCAGTCATACTCTGCAACAATCATTTGGCTGTAAATTCATAAAAGGTAAGCATGCATCCTTTTTTGGGGGATACAAACTAACATTGAGGCTCAAAATAACACCTGTATTCTTCGGGTCATGTACCTTACGAACGAATTTAAAAACCCTGCAACTCCCTCCTTTTATTTAAACCAGAGAAATTGCAACAAGAGGGTCGAGTCAACAATGACTCTATCCAATTCGTTTTTTTATAGACCCGATGCTCCACAAAGCTATTGTTCATTGACACAGTGTTAATCACTTTCCACAGTAGAAGGACAACTTTCATTTGGACCATTTGGGCCACCTAGTGTTCCAATGCCCAAACTATCAAGGTCTCCTTGTGAGAAAATCAAAGTCCATTGCACAACACTTGTTGGCATCAATGAAAACTTCAGTCTATTAGACACAATGCTCACTGAGGGGGGGGGGGGGGGGAATCAGGGGGCTAAGGCTTCAAATCAATTTCAACTTTTTCTACCAATCTTATATCATTATTTCACAATTGCTTCAACGACATATTTATCAAAGAACAATATCAACTAGGCACATGTCATTCATCAATTAAACACATCATTATCAAGACAGTGCACAAGGGACACAAGATATAGTTTTGTAATATTTATATAAGTGGAGACTTCAATCTCAAATATGGGCTACAACCCATAAGGTGGCACCACCCACCAGAATGGTTCAGTCAACTACAACTGACTGGGATGCTACAACATCCAAACAAGCTCCACTTGTCAAAAGACCAATAAGTCTTTCCCCAGCTCCACCCAACCTCCCTATACAAATTTCAGATTACAAATCACAATTGATACATCAGACTCTTCCAAAGTTTTCCACAGGCACACACATCAAAAATACCAATCAGCAAGTCATTCAACATACAACATACTGCATCCCTGTCTCAACTCTATCCATACACCATTAGTATCTTGTCTTCAGTACTGTCCACATCAGCATATAGGCTTCCAAACTATTTAATTTAACACTCAGACAAAATTGTTTTTAACTTGTAAAAACAATTTTTCTTCTACTTTGGCAGATTGATTTCTCCCTCATGTGATCACCATAAGGAAACCTTAAAGCATGGCTAGATAGGAATTTCAACAATGAATAAGATCATATTACAAGATAAATCTGTTGACACACACACAACCTCTGGCAAGCATTTCAAAATAGATTCTCAACCTCTTTTGAACATCAAAACATATTTCTTCCCATTTTGGCAAACTTTTATTTCACACGTGTGAACACTCTCTGGAGACCTGAAGTCATGAGCAGATGTAAAAATTACCAAAGAATGGATCCATGACATTTGATAAATTTACTTGCACAAAGACAACCCTTGGCGGGCATTTCCAACTAGCCTCTCAAACTCATGTTTTTAACACTTGGTCAATTTTCTTTTGTTCTCACTATGCAAAATATTATTTTTCCTATTTTTGGTAGATTGATATTTTGCATATGAGACCATGATAAGACAACCTGAAGGTATGGTTGGATATTCAATTCACCAAGGAACATGCCTATGCTACCTAATGAATTTTATCATCAAAATAACCCATTTTTGTGGGCATTTCAAAATGCCTTTTCAATTTCCTGAATCTAACACTTAACCAATTTTCTTGTTTTCTTTAAATGCAAAATAATATTTTTCTTACGTTTGGCAGATTTATATCTTTGTCATAAGACACTCCACATGATAACTGAGACCATGGTTATATGCACCCATCAACAATATATAGCCTAACACTTTCATATTATTTTTTTCATCATTCTATGAGATAGGGTGGGAATTTCCCTGAGGCCACTGAGGCAGTTTTGCCAGTACTGGAATAGTGCAAAACAACCTGAAACTCTGTTTTGGCAGACCATTATCTTTGTCATTAAACATCTTCTTTGAAATATACTACATTTAGAAATATGCTTATATCTAATGTATTTGACAAGCTACTATTTGGTATGGTGTAGGTAAGACAATTACTTGTCACTACAAGGATTTTTCACTATGAATTAAAATGCAAGGAAGATTGCTAAGTTTAGAGCGGCATTAGAGGTGAGGGGAGATGGAAAATGTTATTGCCCTTGCTCTGATCCCAGGGGATTAAAAAGAAGAAGAATTTTAATAACGACAGTTGAAAGACATTGTAGGGAGAAGGGGCACGCCGAAGGGGGTTATGAATATTGTCCCTTGGTAAGAGGTTATTCAATTTTTAAAGTATTATCTGTAATAGTCATCATGTCATGAATTTCAGTAAAATGTCTTATCGTTTTATTATATGTTCTACACACACTAATTTTACTACGTTGTTTGTAAATATATAGACAGTTCCCTCAAAATGTCCCCTTCTAGAGAGTTATTTGCCAAGTACTAGCAGAAATACTCATTTACAGGGTGTCGAACATCTAGATTAGAATATTGAAGCTAATCAAGTTCTTAATGATGATATGGATGGAGATAAAGTTAGTGATACAAATCAGGAAGATGAGATACATAGATTGATCAAAGCCACATTTTCTCCAATGGATGAGGACAACCAGGATGATAGTCATGATGTTGATCCTCTACTCAAGAAGGCATGTCAACCTCTTTATGAAGGCTCAAAAACAAATATTCTGTCTGCTATATTGTTGTTAGTGAACTTGAAGGTTTTGAATGGTTTATCAAACACCTATCTCACACAGATAATAAGGTATGTAATTTGTTAATTATTTGTCTGGATGTTCACATTTACATAAAGGGTTGACTTTTTTCCTATATTGCTATTTTTATCTAATTTGTAAAGTATGGATGTGATATTGATGATTAATATTGTTGCATTGACTTATTCTTTTGAATTTTGTAGATTGTTAGGTGAATTTCTATTACCAACGTCAAATATTTTACTACGCACATATCGAGAGATATATGTGATTATGAAATAATTTGGAATGGAGTATCAAGTTATTGATGCATGTCCTAATGATCATATCATATACTATGGACAATATGCATTAGAAAATGAATTCCCACAATTTTAAGCAAGTAGGTATCGAACCGATAAAGTGACAAAAAATGTACCTCACAAAGTTCTTCGTTATATTCCGATAATTCCACGTCTCCAATGGTTGTTCAAGTGTCAAAGTATAGCACAATTTATGGATTTCCATGCACAGAACAGATGTCGAGATGATGCTCTTCAAATTCCTGCAGATGGGTCTGCATTTAGGTGCATCGAAGAAAAGTGGCCATTTTTCAAAGAAGAACCTCGTAATGTTAAACTTTCATTGGAAGCTGATGGTGTCAATCCATTTGGAGAGCTTCGTTCTACCTACTCAGTGTGGCCTGCTTTTGTTATAAACAATAACCTTCCTCCTTGGATGTCAGTTAAGAGAGAGGACACAATGTTGGAAATGATTATTCCAGGTATTTAATTAATTTGTATTTTTTTACTTGAAAGTATGATCACTAAATATTTCATTTCTTTGTTTCATGCATGATAATTATGTCTTTTATATATAATGGCATATAGCTAAATATAATTAATCATGTATGTTGGACCAATTAGGTAAGTACCAGGTTGAAGATATGAACGTATATATTGAGCCTCTTATCAATGAGTTGTTGAAGTTATGGGTTGGCGTCACTATGTATGACATCTCTAGACCAATAGGGCAAAGACGATTTCAATTCCATGGAATAATTGGATGGACAATTCATGATACTCCCGGGTTAACACATTTTTGTGGTATATTGTTACTTTCTTTTGTTATTTAATATTATATATATCTGTTGAAAATATCGTGCATTATTTTAAATGGTAATTCTAATTCGCTACACTAATTCATATATCTTGTAGGTATCCAAACAAAGGGTAAATTTGCATGTCCGGCTTGCTGTCCCAGGATAAAATCTCATCATTCAAGGAGTTTAGCAAAGGAAGTGTTTGATGAGTATAGGCACTTTCTGCCTAAGAACCATAGTTATCGAACTATAGACAAAGCAAAATTCAATGGTAAATAAGAGAATGGAAAATAACCACAAATAATGACACCTCACTTATGGAACTTGGAATATAATAGAAATCGTCAAGGAATGCCAAATTATTTATGTATTGTTGGAATATTGGTCAATACTTAGCCAAATTTCTGAATGTGCAAAACAATATTTTTCCTACTTTGGCAAATTTATTTCTTGCACATGTGACCATCATAAGGAAAATTGAAATCATGGGTGGATAACCACTTCAACAAGGAACAGATCTATGTCACCCTATGAATTTTATTAGCACAAGGACATTGTTGAGTATGGTTGTCATTGATGTTAAAGGAGGTCATTAATGACAAAAGAAGTGTTGATATGGCATGCGTGATGAGGTTGAAAAACACATATTGGTGTCCTAATGTCTCATGATTTCATTCTTACATTCCGGTAGTAGTTGGTAATGGTATGATAATTTGGGGATTTTGACTAAGTGTTGAAAAACTGCCCTAAAGTAGCTGCCTTATGAAAATGAACACCATAATTCATAAGAAGAAGAAATTGATCACCATGACCTGCCATCCCATAGTTTGTTGAAATATCTATCTGACCATGGCCTGGTTCTCAGAGAAAACTCCTTGAATAAGAAGATATAGCTCTCCCAAAAGAAGGATTTTTGGTCAAATTAGTCAAAATTGCTCTAGGGAAATGCTTGCCATAATTGTGGGTTGAAGAAAATGACCGTACCACATGGTCATCCTGTAGGTGTATCTTTTTTCTACCTGACCATGTTCTCACATTGGTTTGATAATGCTTGAGGAATAAGATATTGATCAGCCAAAACAGGGTTTCAGGTCGTCTTACACCAAAGTTCAGTAAAATTCCTGCCTAGGACAAATGAAGATGAGTCTGGGAGTGAATACAACATAGGTGTGCTAAGTAAGGTGTGATACATCATCTAGTAGCATTATTTCAGGTTTTGGGTGAAATGAAAAATCCACCTTAGCTTTTGGACAAATTGTCTCCACCTTAGGTTTTGGACAAATTTTCCAAGTATGGAATTATTGGTAAAATATGCCTAAGTGGCCTCAAGGAAATGCGCACCACCTCTCATAGGATGATGAGAAAAATTATCTGAAAGTGATAGTCTCTAGTATGTTGGTTGGTGCATCCAACCATGTTTTCGAATTGGCCAAAGAGTCTTTGAGGAGGAAGATATCAATCTACCAAAAGTGCCTCTCACCTTCATTTGCACTATCCCAGTAAAATGCCCGCCAAGGTTAGATGATGAGGTTGCAGGAGAGAAGATTGGCATTCTTGAGTCAGTATGATATTCCTCACATTGTGGATGTCTCACTCTCCAATTTTGATGAAAAAAATAAAATCACCTTGGTGACTTGGGGTTTGAAGAGATTTGTCCAAGTGTCAATAAGCAATTTGGAAGACCACTTTCAAATGCCTGCCAGATGTTGGGTGTATGTCAATAGGTTCATCAATTGGCATGGATTTTTTCTTTCCTGAAATGGCTATCTAGCCATACTTTTAGGCTGACTTACAATGGTCACATATGCAAAATATCATTCTACCAAAAGTAGGAAAAATACTATTTTGCATATTGAGAAACACAAGAAAATTGCCTAAGTGTTGAGAACAGGATTTTGAGGGGTCGTTTGGAAATTCCCACCAAGGGTTGTCCTTGTGAAAATAAATTTATCAAATGTCATGGATCAAAGGCCACATAGACCATTTTTCCAACACTTAGCCATGTCCAAGAATTTCTCCAAGCTTTATTTTGAAACCCTATTTTGGCAGACTTATAACTTTCTCCTTAGAAATGATTAAGGCAAACTGAGACCATGGCTAGATAGCCAGTTCAACAAGCTATAGCCTGATATGGTGGTGCAGGAATTCTATTCAAACAATGAATTATGGTAGGCATTCTCTCAGAGTAGTTTTGACTACTTTTTCATACTTAGTCAATTTCCAAAATTTCACAAAGTTGCCATATTTTTCCATAATGATGTCAAATTACAACAATGAATTCTTGATAGCTCCAGAACACCATTATGTGTCTTTCCAGCCTCACCATACATGCCACATCATCATACTTTCCATGTCATTACTTCCTTTTTCGTTCCTTTGTCTTTTACTGAGTTTACCCTGCCATCATGTCTTTGGTTATCCTTTTGTCATTCACTGAACTCCTTTGACATCAATGACAATCGCATTCAACTTGTATCATATATTATATAAATCTTTGTTTTTTCTTTAGTGAATTATGTTCAGCGCGGTATGTACCTATATTGATTAATTAGTGTTAATTTGATTTTGTTGATGTTTCATGAATGTCGTTAAGGCACGAATGGGCTTCAATGAGGAATGAAAATTTACCAGATGCAATTCAGTAGGTTTCCATACTACGAGCACCTACAAATAGTTCATTTGTTTGATACAATGCATATCGGGAAGAGCATAACATAATTGTTATGATGAATATTAGATGGAAGGACTAACAAGGAAAGAATTGGAAAGATTTGTAGTGACATCCAAGAAGCTAATCACGCATTGCAAAATGTGATCATTAATTCTAATGGTGATGGTCATCAATAGAATATTAGTCTTCCTTGGTGCTTGACGGAGAAACAAAGCAATATTGTAAAAGAGGTCATCAGAAAAATCAGGTTTCCGACAGGGTTTTTGTCTAACATAAAGAATATCTTAACGAAAAAAGGTGATTTTGGTGGGGTTAAAACACATGATTGGCATACATTCATTAACGTAATTGTGAGTTTTTAATATATTTCCTTATTGGTATGCACTATTTTATTAATTTTATTCTCTTATTTGGAAATAAATAATACTTATGTGTTTTTTGATACATTATGTTCTACCTTTATCTCTCCCAAACAACTTTGACAACAACATAAAACAAATTATTTATGTTCTTGGAAAATACATGAGGTAAGTAATGTTTTATAGAGAAAATGTACTTGGTCCGTGATTTGTAGTGGAACTTATTGACATATTAGGTTTTGCTCGCAAATTTTATATATGGCTTGATATTATTTTATTGTATCATTTTTAGGTGGCTTTCCTCAAAATAAATTCATAAAGAAGATATAAGGTATTGGAAGAGAGAAATTCCCCAACTAATGTGTGAAATGCAACAGCATCTACCTCCATCATTTTTCAATGCATAAGAACACTACCTCATACACCAAGTTGAGGCAATTGAATTATGTGGACTGGTACACACAAGGTCGATGTGGATGGTGGAGAGGAAGTTGAAGTCATTGAAGGATCTTGTTAGACAAAGAGCATGTCCTGAGGGTTCTATGGTTGAGGGATATATGGTATATCAATGCATGGTGTATATTAGTGAATATCTACCTAAATTAGCAGAAAATATGAATGTGCCTCGCATTTGGCATCTCAACTCCATCAACAAATTTGAAGGGGAGGTCCTATTGGGGAAAGGTACAATGAGGACCGTGAAAGGTAATTATTAGATTTTGTGGAATTAAGATATTACATGTGTATTTTTCCAATTTTATTTTATCATACTGATTTGTTATTTTTTTATTAATCCTGCATATTCAATTGTATTAAACTATGCATGTAATGATATCTAATTAATGATAGTGAATTGTTATTTTTTCATATAGTTGCTCGAGTGTGGAACGTTGTTGTAATCTCACAGATCACATAAGGTTACCAATAATCCACACTAAAACATATATACATAAAACAGAGACAAGATATAAGAACAGAAAGGTGAATAAACAGATTATATTATACAAATGAGTCCATACAACACAGAGAACTGAACTGAGTTCTCATCTGGCTCAACAGCCTAATATATATGATTATAGAATGGTTACAAAATAACTACCTATCGGTTCGGTGAATTGACATGACCTTTAGGTGGTCGACTTAATCTCTAACTTTAGTCGGCCGACCGACTTAGTCGGCTAATCGATTAAGTCGGCCCATAGACTTAGTCGGCTGATCAACTAAGTCGGCTATCCTTCAAGTCGACTTATCGACTTGATCCTTCTACATCTCCCCCATGAACAAAAAATTTCTTCGTCCCGAAGAAACAGGGAGGTACAAAAAATTCCTACTGGTCTCAATAGTTATTGTGGTGGACTGTGAAGTCTGATAGTCGGTCTTTTTTGTACACAGAC
This sequence comes from Pseudotsuga menziesii, assembly GCA_001517045.1. NCBI lineage: Eukaryota > Viridiplantae > Streptophyta > Pinopsida > Pinales > Pinaceae > Pseudotsuga > Pseudotsuga menziesii. The sequence continues at coordinate 1,151,652 of LPNX010528789.1, forward strand.
TTCTACAATGGCTGGGGCTGTTACTACGAGGCGATGTTGGAAATCAGTCCAACTCTGCAAAATTTTCTGGATGTCGATGGTGAGTGTGGTCAAGCCTGATAAAATAGACATCTTTTTTGAGATGGAAACTTCAGCTATCCGCTCCATTTCGGGACCCATGAACTGGTCCTTCTCCTCTACAGTCTCGATAAGTCATTTCATCTGTGGGCAGATGATGTCGACTTTCTCTAAGTTAGGGAGAGCTTGTTGCACCCACTGATGTGCTTCCCTTTCTAGTTTATGTAGTTTGGCAGTTTCAAGCACTATCTGTTCTTCTATTGTCGTTCTAAGTGCTTCCTCAGTGGTTTTTCTGCTCTCTAATGCTTGAATGCCTTGTCGAGTCTGTCGAGTTTGTTGATAAAATTTCCCGTAGTGAGTAGGCCAGTCTCTTAGTACTTCTTCAATTACGACAGACTCCTCCATATGATCCTGCAATACTTTGTATGCTTCAGAAAATGCAGTGTGTCGTGCCATTAGGAGTCAGGCAGTTTCCTCTTTTTGTTCCTCCTTTGTTTCTTGAATGTGCGCTTGGAGGGTCAACACCATGCTCTCAAATAGCTGATACACTCTTTCAAGTGGTCTATCAGTGTCGACCTCTATGGGGCCCGGCATGACGGACTGGGCCAAATTCCTGCATTTGTCGAGAAACTCGACCTGTTCTACGTTTTTATCCTTGAGTTCTTTATTTCTTCGCTCACTCCTTGTCTTTGCTTCACTTGCTAGGGTTTTAAGGACTTGTCCCATCTCTGTGTTGGTCAAGGAGCTTGCATCCTTCAAGCTAATTTGGAGTTTGGAAGGCTTTCCATGATGCTCTTTCTTTTGTTTCTCCTTCCTCTTCTTATGCTTTTCTTTATCTGCTTCCTATGTACCTACAACAGTCGAGGCAGGATCTTTGGTTTGTGGGTTAGAGGCCGATAGTTTGTCTGGTTGGGGAGGTGGGATGACTACCAGCTCTGGTTGTGTGGATGTAGTCAGTTGTGGTGGGCATGTCTCTAAGTCAGGCGGGGGTGGTGGTGGTGGTGGAGATGGTGGTGGTGGTGGTGATGGATTTGGCGAATGGTTGGGGGTGATTGGTTTGGGGGAGGTATGGTTGAGTGTTGGGTCGTCGGGCTGAGGGTGTGAGTTTAGGTCGGGTTCTCCCTCAGTAGGTGCGATAGTTGGTAGGTCGGCTCGGGGTACGGGGTCGGTCGGTGCAATAATGGAGGACTGATGTCCAATCACTTTACCTTCCTTCTCGGGATTTCTTGTGAAATTCGACTTGATGGTTGCAACGATTGGGGGTTGTGTGCCCTATCCTGTGAAGATAGGTGCCTGGGTAGAAATATTCTGAGCCGACTTAAACAACGCAGGAAGTGTCTCAAACAAATCTTGCAAGTCGCTATCTATGTCGAATTTTGCTTTTACAGCCTCCGACATCACACTTTTGTATAATTCGAGGGGGCTGACTGACTGTGGTGTCGGTGCTTGCTCATCGATTATTTTGGTCGGTGATGGGGGTGGAGGCGTCGAAACAATATCGACGACGTTTTTAGGTGTCATCGTAGTCTTTTCTTTCTTCGGTCGACTTGCTTGTGCTCCTGTGTCGACAAAGCACTAGAACTGGGTTTCGAATGGCACTTTATTTGCTGGGGCATCCTCTATGATGTTGAAGGCCATGGTTTCCAGTTCCTCCTTATCCTTTGATGATTCAACAATGATAAGCTTGCGCTTACATTTACCTTGTTGTTGTTCTTGTGTTTTTATTTTCTTCCTAGCTACTGCTATTTCTTTTGAGATTTTTCAAATAATGCCTTTTGTAACAGCATACTCAGGGTTGTCAATTTCTATCTCACCCGTCGGTGCCTGAGTCGGGACGACACTTTCTGTAGCCAGAGGATTTATCTGCTATTGTGGCTGCGGCTTTGGCTTTGCGGTCTGGGGTTCTATTCTCTTGGCGATCGAAGGTTTGATAGTTATCTGTAGTCGACCGTTGTGTTCGACCGGTGTCTCCTCCGACACAAATGTGTTGATGTAGAGGTTGAGCTCATAGTCTTCCTCTTTTTCCTAGTCCGTGAGTGGCTCCTCGATCGAGAAGTCGATTTGTTTTGCTGTTGCTGGTACTGGTATTTTTTTCTTGGCCTGTCGATACAGTTCCTGGAAGATCTGGTCGATAGATGGATAGTAGTCTAGGGATTTAGCGTTGGAATCGTCGCCCTGCATGTACCACATCGAGGTATGGTCAAGCTCCAGCTGGATGTGGGAGTTCGTGAGTAGATTTCATCGGATGTTTTGAGGCACCCTCCATCTAGTTGTGCGGAATTTGAGCTATTGGAACCAGTTCTCCAGAAATACTTTCCCACGCTCTAGTTCATGCAAGGTTCCTTTCTGGGAGAAGGGTTTAAACCTCCACATGTCAAACTTCGATGGTTCTCGAAAGACTAGGCTCCCCTCTGGGCAGATGTGGTACATGAAAATCCATAAGATGAGGGAGGGGAACTTGATGATTCCCCTCGTTTCTTGACGTCGCTCACAGATGGTTTTCACCATGTCGACGACATAATCACCCCATCTGTATATTCATCCATCGGTGGAAATAGTGTCGACGGCTTCTAGCATTTCTAACTTAAGGTCGTTGCCTCGACCTGCTAGAGTGAGTGTTATTGCAATGATTTTGGCCACAATCTGTGGTGTTTGGGTTGTGATTTGGCTAATCATCAACCCCTTGGAGTTTTTACTAGAAGGTGACCCAGTGAGCTTTTCGACCAGTCCTTCTTTGATTCCGACTGGTACAGGGTGTCCTTTATTAGAGAGACCGGTCAGCTTGGAGATGACATCTCCAGAGATGTCGGCTGGCTCGTTGAAGTAGAACCAGCCATTGTGATATTGACTGATGATGAATTTGATAATAGCTTCCTTCGTTCCACCAAAGCTGGCCATCAGCGGTGCGTTGGCATAGCCAAAGAGAGTGCTGCATTTGATTTTCTCTGCTACTTGAGTGGCTTTTTTGTCAACAAAGGCCCATTCTTGTATTTCGGTCCATATATTTTTCCATGAACCTTCTTGTACTTTGGTGTTTTTGATGTTTTTCAGCCTGCAGACTAAGGGTGTATCCGCTACCTGTATCTCCTTGGCTTTGGTCAATGCTCTAGTCTGCTTGGGGGCCATTGTGTCGGTTTGGTCGATGTCACTAAGGGGTTCTCGGCTTTTGGTCGATTGGATGCTCTGATGCTCTGTCTGTATAGGTTGCAGTGAATGAACCTTCAGCGATCCAGTATTTATAGGCGATGTTGTGGTTGTGTGCGGTGATGGGTGTATTAATGGTGGACGTGATATTCCAGCTGGAGTACGCGAGTGTGTGTTAACGGTGAATTCCTTTCGGCGCTCGATGTCATGAATGTATGATGGGACTATAGAAGTCGTCGGTTGGTGTCGGTGATGAGAAGGGTCGACAGAAGTAGTCGATCGATGAAAGTGGTCGATGGTCATGATGGTGGTTGTCGAGATGGTGATTTCATGTCATGGTTTTCTGTTTGTAGGGTATTATTTTGTTTTTGGAATTTTTAATTTTTTATGGATTTTGGTTGACGGTTATCGTCGTTATATGATTTTATTTTATTTTCAATTAGTTTCTGTAGCGTTTTAGTCGGGCTCCATTAATGAGCTTCCGAAATACTATGCCCTGTAGTGTCCTTAGTCAGACTGATCCGTCGGGATGTACCTCTTCGACAACTTAAGGTCCCATCCATTTTTTTTGGAGCTTCTTATGTTTTCCTTTGACCCGACTATTGTATAGTAAAGCAAGTTCACCGACCGATAGGTTTTTGTTCTTGATGTTGCGGTCATGCCATGCTTTCTTTTGTTGCTTCTGGATTTCTTGGTGTTGTATAGCCATGAGTCGATGCTCTTCCAACTTGTTGAGTTGAAATAGTCGGTCCTTCCTTCTCTATTCAACATTGACATGTAGTATTTCTGTGATAATAGGTGTCCATTGTCGGAAGTGTAGTGGAACTACTGCTTCTTGTCCATAGACTAGTCGAAAGGGAGTTTGGTCAGTCGTTCGTTTATAGGTTGTTCTGTATGCCCATAAGACTGCAGGTATTTTCTCATCCCAGTCGTCCTTGTTAGCATTACATATTTTAGTTAATCCTCTTGTTAATGTTTTATTGAATGCTTCAATTGCTCCATTCGACTGAGGATGATATGTTGTACTCCCACAGTGGTCGATTTGGAATTGGTCGGTTAGGGTTTTGATAGTTTTGTTGATAAAGTGTGTCCCTTGGTCGCTAATCAGGGTTAGTGGACATCCAAATCTAGTGATGATATTCTCATAGAGAAACTTAGCAACTATCTCACTAGAACATTTATCAACCGGTTTAGCTTCTGCCCATTTAGTGACATATTCCACTGCAGTAATGATATACCTTGCACCTGATGTTTTTGCTGGGATAGGAAATGGTCCTATGAAGTCTATGGCCCAGATTTCGAATGTGAGACTGGGGTTTACTGATATCAAGGGAATTTCTGTACTAGGCAGGGGCCGACCTAGTCGTTGACATCTGTCACATCGACTAACAAAATTTTTGCAATCTCTGTGGAGTGTCGGCCACCATAATCCTGATTGTTGGATTTTCTTTGCAGTTGTGTCCGCTTGAAAATATCCTCCTGCAGGTCCATAGTGTGCTTCATGCAGAATGTGGTCTCGTTCATGTTTGAGTACACACCTTCTGAGGATGTCGTCTAATCCCTTTTGGTATAAAAATCCATTAATGAGACTGTATGGTGCAGCCTTCATAGCTAAGATCTGTTTTTTCTTGGTGCTTATGCCTTCTGGTGCATGTCCATCTTCTAAGAGTTGAGCTATTTCCGCTAGCTCTGTGGGGACTGCTTCTATCCGAAATAAATGTGCATCAGGTAATTTATCGCCGACTCCTGTTGGTTCTTCTCCTGTGTCGATTCGAGATAGATGGTCGGGACCTAGATTTAACTTACCTGGTCGGACAACAATTTCAAACTCAAATTCTTGGAAGAGAAGTAGCCATCGACAAATCCTTCCATGATGGAGTGGTTTATTGACGAGATAATTCAGGGCCTGATGGTCGGTATATAATATAAATGGATTAGCTAGCAGATAATGTCTATATTTTTGTAGTGCAAAGACCATACCTAGGGCTTCTCGTTCTGTGGTCGAGTATTTTTTTTCAGCCTTGTTTAATTTTCTGCTACTGTAAACTATGGGATAATCCATTCCATCATCTCCTGGTTGAGTTAGGATTGGTCCTATTTCTAGGCCTGATGCATCAATGTGAACATGGAATTTGATCGACCAGTTTGGAAACTTTACGATGGGGGCTTCGACTAGTTTTCTTTTTAATTTTTCAAATGATATGTGGCATTCCTCTGTCCGGTTAAACTCTTGATCTTCCCTTAATAGTTCTTCACGAGGATAGGTCATATCTGAATAATATCTTATGAATTTTCTGTAATAGCCTGTGTGGCCAAGTAGCACCTTGACTTGTTTGGGGTTTACTAGTGGTTTCAGGTTGAAGATAATTTTAATCTTTGCAAATTTGACCTTAATACCTTCCTTACAGACAATGTGCCCTAATAATATCCCTATGGGGGTCACAAATATACATTTCTTGATGTTTAGGGAAATTTGAATCTATCGACATCTCTCCAGCATAATTCTGAGCCATTTGCAATGATCTTTCAACGTTGAATATATTGTCCAGTCATCAAAATATACTGCCATGGTCTTATAAATGTATTCTTGGAATGTTTTAACCACAATTCGAGAGAACACTGCAGGTGCATTCTTTAATCCAAAGGCATAACTTTGTAAGCAAATGAACCAAATTCACACACAAAGGTTGTCTTCTTCTAGTCCTCTTTGGCTATTGGCACTTGGTTATAGCCTGAGAATCGATTTGTAAATGAGTAGCATTCATGCCCTGCAAATTCATTCAAGATTTCATCTGCATAAGGGGTTGGAAATGGGTTTGTCAGTGTTACTTTGTTTAGTTCTCTGAAGTCGACACAAATTCTGAGTTTGGTTGGGTCATGTTTCTTGGGTTGTACCACCATTGGACTTGCCCATTCTGATTGGTTGATAGGGTTGATGATGCCTACTGCTAACATGTTATCAATTTCCTTTTTGACTATCTCCTTGTATTTGTGAGCTAGTTTATAAGGCCTTTTCTTGACAAGTCAAACATTGCGTTTAGTATCAATTTTCATTTCTCCCATTTCATGGACTAAGCCTTTTAGGTATTTGTAATCTCTAGCAAATACATCTTGGAACTCCTTTAGTAAGTTCACTATCTCTGTGGTCTGTTCTTTGCTCCAATAGTCACCAATCTTTGCCATTTTTGGTCGATCATCATTTGAGATGTCGAATTCTTTAGTTTTGACTTTAGCATCTAGCCACTCTGGTGCTTTGGCTTCATTGATCGGTCGACTTCCTTCTTTGAAATGTGAGAATGTGGCAAGGAATTCGGCTCCAGTCTTTCTGTCAGTATCTGTTTTGTCAGTTGTTTTGACTTTTAGGATGGTGCAAATAGGTTTTGTTGTTTCGACATGGTTGGATTTCCATCTAAAGCTTTTTCCTTCTGTGTTTTCGTTTTCTAGCTGTAATCTTGTTGATTGTGGATTTCCTTATCTTTCGGTGGTCTTGTAAGGGTTGGTTTTCAGTCGGTTGGATGAATTCTTTAATTTGCTTTGCTATTTCGACCAGATTTTCATTTTGAGGTATGAAGTTGAAATCCGTAATAAAATTTTCCCTGGGTTCGTTCCATGAGAAGGTTTCACCTCTAGCTTCTTCCATCTTATACCATTTGTTTGGTAAGTCGGCTAGGGTTGATGGAAATAAGTGTGGCCATGCTCGTTCATCCTTGTATCCAAGTCTTCTCCACTCTCTTTCACAGGTTCTAATATGATCCTCTGGGTTCTGTCCTTGAGTGAATATAGGTATTTGAGCTTGTTGGGTTTACTTATTTCCTCCAAACCTTTCGACAAAGTAAGTCGAAGCAGTTGTCCAGTTCTATAGTCTTGTCTGATGGGTATCCCACCATCTAGCTGCTTGCCCTGTAAAAGTTTCAACTAGGCTTTGAAGTCGGCCATGTTCACCAATAGTTTTGGACACTTGCTCGATATGCATGACTGGTGATTCCCTTTCCTTATATCTTGGTAGTTGTGTAGTATTCAGGTTGGTCGGTTGTAAGGTAGGGTGCTCCCTCATTTTCTTTTCAAATATTTTTGGGACAATGGACACTATGAAGCACTATTGGGCGGGCTTTTTCTGCACTTTCTATATAGTCCAGCACCCTCTTGCTTGTGTTTCGTAGTTCTTGATCTCCCAATCATATAATTCAGTGTCTGAGTTATAACCAACTGAGTCTTGGTTACCTAAGTGAAGTTCTCTGTGGATGTTTGGTTCAGTGTAGTCTATATTGTTGTGGATTTGGTAGAGTTGTCTGACATCGACTTCTTCATCAATAGGTTCAGTCCAAGGTTCCCCTTGAGATGGATGAATGGGTGCAATGACCTTTTGACCATTTCCTTTTAATTTGATTCGTTCCTTGTCCAGAGATATGGATGCTTTCATTTTTCTACCCTAAGGTCAACAGACTAACGCTGGGAAGGATTTGGATCCTTCCTTCGGGTCAATGATTTCAAAATCGACCTTGGTCGAGATTCCTTTTATAGTCATGTCGATGTTCTTCCAGACTCCAATGGGTTCAATTAGGCCTTGGTCGGCTAGTTTCAGGTATATACCTGACTCATAGAGGCGAGGTCTGCCCATTTGTTCCCAAGTGTCATGAGTCATGATGTTTACTTGTGAGCTGAAATCGAGCACTACTTGTCAGACGTGGTAACCTTCAATTTCCAGGTCGACAAGTGGGTCGGCATCACTTTTGTCTTTTTTATTTAAGCTGCAGATGTTCTTTGTTTGTTTTTCAGAGTTGGTACCTTTTATTTCATACAACAAATCGATGAACTGGGATACTGAGTTGTTTGTTTGAACGAGCTGGAGTAATTCATTTATTGTGTTATGTTGGTTGTTATGAACATTTTCTTGTCGTGCAATTTCTTGAAATACATGAGTTGCTTATTTATATGTTTGTTTTTCCTTCAGTGGGTCAGGATAGACATTTTTCTCTTTTATTTTACTGATCCTGGGGTTATCAACTCTTGTTTTTGTTCCTTGTCGAGTTATAATATGTAAATTTTTGGTGGTTATTACATCATTTTTTTGCACACAGAACAAGACATTAACATTTTTTTTCGTATTAATTTTTTCTAACATGGTAGGGCAATCCTCTAGTGAGTGATCCCCTACCCCGTAGTGAGTACAGAATTTGAGATCAGTTTTGTCCTTGTATGGACAGTTTGCGTACCAATGACCCTCTTTATAACAGGTGAAGCACTGGATGGGTCGGCGCGGTCAGTTGTCGCGATTCCCAGGGAATCGACCTCTTCCTCCGTAGCATGGGCGTCGATTGTCGTACCGGTGCTCATATCGTTGACCATCGTATCTCTGACTGTTTGGATTGTTTTCTAGATTGTTTTGCTCGTTATGTTGTGCCACTGCATTCATTTGGTAGACCGCCTGATAGTTCTGTCGGTTCTTCAGGTTCAACAGACAATTGGCCGTGTTATGGCTTTTGGTCTTACAGATGGCACACCAGGAGGCCTTGCCATTCTTCATATTGAACGGGCAATATTTCGTCGAGTGATATCTGTGCTCCTGGAAAATGTCGCAAAAGGACTTGGTCTGTATGAATCGAACGTCCTATCAGCTATATTCCTATTGAGAGTTATCCTTGGAATGGTCGGCTATCGAGCATTTGGTGCACCAGATCTCTTGATTCTTGAGGCTTAGCTCCTTCAAAGAATTATGTACATTCTCGAGATGTTCTTCCAATATGTGGTCCGTGGGGTAAGTGGGTATGTCCTTGTCCATCTCCACCTAAAGATATTTTGTTAGTGCATCTTCATAAGTTTTGAATGTTTCCAGACTGATGTGTCGACATACTTTCTGAGATAGCCTTGCAAGAAACCACTAGATTAGTAACTGTTCATCTATAACATAATCCAGCTGGCTCGGTAGGTCTTTCCAACGCTTATCGTAGTCACGGATAGATTCCCATGGCTTTTGTGATGTGGTTTTTAGTTTTTTCGCAGTCAGGTTCTTAGCATTTGGAGTTTTGAAAAATGACAAAAATTGCGCCTTAATCTTGGCTTTTGTCGCTTTGGGTTATCTTTTCGAAAAGGTAATATACCACGTCAATTCCCTTTTCCTTAAGGCACCTGCGAACTGTGCCATTTGTCTATCTTCGTCTGTAACTAGGTTGGACTCCCAAGTCGACTCATAGACGAAACAGTGTTGTCTGGGGTCCTCATCCCCGTCATATAAAGGAATGTGAGCCAATTCATGACCCATGTCTAAATTACTGTCACTGCTCTCAGGAGGTGGTAGCGGTGGAGGTGGGGGAGGTGATGAGGGTGGTGGGGTTGTTGGTGTATTCGTCTTTGCGAAACTCTGGTCAATGGAACTTTCGTTCCTGTTGATTGTCGATTTGTCGTCGACTTGCAGTTGTTTGATGTCGAATTTTGCTTTCAATGGTCCACTGTAACTATTTGGCCACAGTTATGAATGTTCTGTTTCTTCTAAAGTTTTATTTGGCGGGGGGGTGCTCCTTCATGTGTCGGTAAGAGCAAGTGGATACTTCGGTGGGAGGGTGCCGCTTGAAAGGTCACCCAATTCCCTTCCTCTGGTCGACGTATAATGAGGTGTTGTCTAGTGTATGTGTCGTCGCCTAGTCGACTCCATATACTGAAGTCACCAGCTCATAGTCAGAGGTATTCTTCGACAATAGTCTATATTCAAGTACGCGGATTAAATGGAGGGAGGGTTGTTCCTTCATTAGGAGCTCTTGATTGGAGAGTGGCTGGCTGCTTTATCCACAATTATTCCTCCTTAGGGGATGCTTCTTGTTCCACGCCTTCTTCATGTCGGTAATGACCCGAATCTGGCAGACTCTCTTCCTGGTCATTCTCCCTAAGAATTCTTCCTCTGTGTAGCTCTAAGGCTCTTTCTTGTCTTGCTTCCCTTCTCTGGTGTCTCTCTTCCCTCTCTATTTTCTGAGTGTCCAACATACCTTCATATGATACTATTCTCTTGAGTTCCCTTTTAGTTGACTTCTCATTACTGGTGACTGGTATCTGTTTCTAGTCGACTAGGATCCACTATACTCTATCTCGACATATGACCAGCTACCCCCCCATAGCCTACCTGATGCTTTTTAGAAAGGCCGGATAGTTCGGTCTATTTTCTTAGGAAGTATTCCCACTCCCTTTCTGCAATAAATTTTTCCCAATTCCTCTGCTTCTCCACCCAGTTAGAGTTTGATGGCAGTTCGTGAAGTGATGGACAAGGTTCGACGATATGTCCTACGCCTTTCTCTATCAATAATTTGAACAGCAAGGTCGGTAAGGAACACAGAAATTGTTTAGTGAGATCTGTGTAAAATTTCTCCTTGCATGTTTCCACCAAAGTTCTGTCTTCGACTGCTTGTTCCTCACAGAAGTCGTCGGCAATTTTCTCAAACCACTCTGACAAGTTTGTTCTACCTCCGCGGATCAGTTTCTCCAACAACTGTTGTTCTTTAGTAGCATTCGGTTTTCTCATCCAGGAAGTTCTTCAAAATTTGGGGCACTGATTCGACAAACTTTTCATGCATTTGTGAAAAATCTTTCTTTTGCTTGTGCTATTGTTAATCTATTCCTTCGCGTGTAATTCTGCAAATAGTTTGGAACTTTACGTTCCCACCAGTCCTTAATCTCCTGCTCTGGTATCATCTGTTTGCATACATTCCAATCGTGTACTACCGGCAACAGAACCAATGTTGTAATCTCACAGATCACATAAGGTTACCAATAATACACACTAAAACATCTATACATAAAACAGAGACAAGAGATAAGAACAGAAAGGTAAATAAACAGATTATATTATACAAATGAGTCCATACAACACAGAGAACTGAACTGATTTCTCATCTGGCTCAACAACCTAATATATATGATTACAAAACGGTTACAAAATAACTACCTATCGGTTCGGTGAACCGACACGACCTTTAGGTGGTCAACTTAATCTCTAACTTTAGTCGGTCGACCGACTTAGTCGGCCCATCAACTTAGTCGGCTGGTCGACTAAGTCGGCTATCCTTCAAGTCGACTTATCAACTTGCTCCTTCTACAGATGCTTTACCTTTATACATTGCAAACAACCTTGATTGGATGGAGCATTGGATACAATATTATGAAGAATGCATCAGTAGGTTATCATGGGAGGGGTCACTGAGATGATTAAACAGCTCATCGTCATCGACATCAATTTCCTGATCTTACGTTGCAAAGGGAAGTTGATTTATCCTATGGTTTAAAAGATAAAAAAAGGCAAGTAAATTGTTTACCCACATTTTTCTAGTTACTTCCCATTTTTTCAATGTATTTGGTTTTTTTAAGTTTTCAAATATATTTTCTAAGTCCTATATGACGTTTATTAATTCACAATGTAGTTTTTACTTGTTGTCAATGTTGCAGTTGAAACATCACCAGGCTATGTAGTGTAATGGTCGTAAATTTCGTATCAAAATGTTGGATGATAATATGAAAACCTCAGATGGTGGGATAACTGCAATGTTTAAGGTCACCAATGTTTCCTCTAGAAGTGACAGACATCCAGAAGAAACTAAGAATAGGTACTATGGGCATTTGGAGGACATAGTTGAGTGTGATTTTAATTCCTTTAAAATAGTTTTGTTTGAGGTGAAGTGGTATAGGCTATGAATGCTTGAATGTGATTTTTGAAAGAACAGTTATTAAGCATTCTAATGGATTTACCATGATTAACACAAGGGCATTTGAACCGGGTACAAGGCCTTATGTTATTCCAAGTCAATGTGAGCAAGTCTTTTACTCAGAGGTACCAAGTAAAGCAGGTTGGTCATACGTTGTTAGATATGATCCAAGAGGAAGACCAGTAAAGTATAATCATGTAGATGATGAAGATAATCATGAAGAAGAAGAAGATGATGATGATTCATATCAGGAGCATGTGGCTGCAGTCGATGAAGAAGTTGAAGAGGTTGATCATCCAAATGTAGTAAATGATGATCTCATTGATGATGTCAATGACTATATTAGCGAAGATGCTATTGATGATGATGTTGATGTGAATGAGCCTTTCATCAATATGTATTCTAAACTAGATCCTGATACAGATGTTGATTTGGGTGAAGAAGAAGATTAATGATATTTAATTATTGAAGAGTAGAGGCATGTGTTTATTTTTTTTATGTCATGATGATATTTATATGTTTTTGTTTCCAAATTCCTTTTTTATATATTTTTATTTCCAAAGTGCATACCCAAGCAAAGACTTGATTTGTTGCTGAAAACCTCTTTGCGGGCAGAATTTGTGAGCCTGAAAATCAGTCTACGGGGAGAATTTGTGAGCCTAAAATACAATATGCATGCATCACCTCACCTCTGCTTCGAACCTGGATAACCATGGATGAACTTCAAACAAGGGCGTCCAACATGATGAGCACAGTTGAAATGCGGGCATCCTCCTCTGCAACCCCAGTTGAAACACAGCCACCCACAGATGATAGGGTAACAATAAAAAAATTCCAGGAGAATTCTGATGCATGGAGATATGCAAAGATGTGGCCACCATGTATGGAAACTATCGTGAGGAAAGAAAAAAATTTCAACTTTTTGTGGGGAATTTTTAGTTATGTCGATGAGGAGATGGATGAGGCAATTTCAAAATATGATGTTGGGAATATGAAACTCATAATTTTTGGGAAGCGGGTATACCTCGACCCTGATTTGGTTGCCTGAGCTACAAATATTCCACACAGAGGGGGAGCGAGTTTTGTATTTATCGGCATATAAGATAACATTATAGAGAATTCATCTTTGAATCCAATGTTTCCAGTGATCAATACGAGACTGCTTGTAGGTTGTGAAAGAAAGCATCAATCTCTTTGAAATAAATTAAATTTATGTATGTTAATTAAATAATAAACTCTATTTTTTTTATGTCTCTTATTTATTTCATCTTTTTTTAATTAACTGGCTGAGCAATCTCTATTTAAATCTCTGGCTTGTGCAAGCATCTGAAAAATTGTTTAGTATATATTTTTAAGCTATCTGCGGGAAAACTCATACGATGTGTGAACATGATTTTTTTTCAACATGAAAGGTTATTTTTCACTCATGTGACCTCCATAGGGAAAAATGAAACCATGACTGGATAAACACTTCAACAAGGAACAAATACATGTCATTTTATGAATTAATTGACACACACACATCATCTGGTGGGCATTTGAAAATAGCATTTTAAACTACAGATTTACCACTTAGAGAAAATTAGAAATCTCTAAGTCAACATGAGGGATTTTTATTTTCACCAAATCCTAAACCAATGATACCAGATGATGTAGTACATCCCATTGAGCACAACCAAACTGATTTCCCCTTCAGACTCATCTTCTTCTGAGCTGGGCAGGCATTTTACTAGACTGGAGCAAAACAAGCCAGAGGGAACTTTTGGCATACTGGTAACTTCATCTTCAGAGAGTTTTTGCACAAAATAATGATGTGGTTAAATGCACCAATCAACACTCTAGAGACCCATACCCTCAAAACAATTTAATCCATCAACTACTAGAAATGGCGGGCATTTTACTAAGGTCACTTACACATTTTTACCAGATTTTTTATCAAACCCTAGGTCAACGTGATGAGATTTTTATTTTCATCCAATTTGAGGTGTGAGACACCCAATGGGTAGAGGACAACATGGTGATTCCATCAGGACCACTTTCATCCTCTGAAGCTTCTTTGTCTCTCCTCGGCGGGCATTTTCTTACTCTAATGAATTATTGTGGACATTTTCATAACGTAGTTGCTTTAGGGTAGTTTTTCATCACTTAGTCAAATTCCCAAAATTATCATAGTCTTGCAAACCACTATCAGAATGTAACAAAGACATCATGAGACATTAGGACACCATCATGTGTCTTTCCAACCTCATCACATCATGAGACTCATATTTTTGTCATCTGACCATCACTAAGCAAACTGAAGGTATGGCTGGATAGCCAATCCACTAGGCACCAAGACCATGTCACCCTTAGAATTTACTGAGACAACCTGAGCCTCTAGCGGGCATATCAAAATGGATTCTTAACTTCTGTTGAGCATCAAAACATATTTCTTCCTATTTTGGCAGACTCCTATTTCACATGTGTGAACACCCTATGGAGACCTAAAGTGATGAGCATATGGAAAACTTACCAAAGAATGGATCCATGGCATTCGATGAATTTACTTGCACAAAGACAACCCTTGGTGAGCATTTCAAACTGACCTGTCAAACTCCTGTTCTTAACACTTATATGGAAAACTTGCCAAAGAATGGATCCATGGCATTCGATGAATTTACTTGCACAAAGACAGCCCTTGGTGGGCATTTCCAACTGACCTGTCAAACTCCTGTTCTTAACACTTAGTCAATTTTTCATACTTTTGAATATGCAAAACAATTTTTCTTCTATTTTGGCATATTGCTATTTTCCTCATGTGGTCACCATAAGAAAAACTAAGAACATGGAAAGATAGCTAGTTCATCAAAGAACAACCCCATACCCTCAGATAAATTTATCATCGTCAGGACAATCTCTGGTGGGAAATTCTGTGAAGCCACTTAGGTAGTTTTGCCAGTACTGGAATAGTGCAAATATGGTTGGGAGGCACTTTTGGCAGGTTGATATCTTCCTCCTTAGAGTCTCTCTGGTGAGACAAGATACATGGTTGTATGATCCATACAACACTCTAGAGACTCACATTATCAATACATTTTTCACATCATCCTATGAGGCATGGAGGGCAATTCCTTAAGGTCACTTGGGCAGATTTAACATCAATTCCATACTTAGACAAATTTCTCAATTTGGTCTAATTTTCCTAAAACACCCTTTTGGCAGGTCCATAAATTTTTCTTAATCCACTTTCAACACAATATGAAGACATGGTCAGGTAGGATGAATACCAATCTACACAACCCCCATGTGCTACGATCATTTACTCTAACCTATAATTTAGGGTGGGCATCTTTCTGAGGCTACTTTGCCATTTTTGCTTCCACTGGTAAAAAACCATGTTTTGGCAGGCCTGTATATTTCTCCTCAAGAAATATTAAAGCAACATAAAATCATGAATAGGTATCCAAACCAAATATCTATAGGACGATACCATGGTGCGGGCATTCCTCTCAAACCATGAATTGTGGCGGGCATTCTCTTAAGGCTTCTGGGACCAATTTTGACTAAGGTTGTTGGGACCAATTCTTCCTTCAATATATGTTGTATTTTGGTGAGGCAAGTGAAATGGTTGTATGCTCCATACAACACTCTAGAGACTCACATTCTCAAGACATTTTTCACATCATTCTATGAGGCATGGCAGGCATTTCCTTAAGGCCACTTGGGCAGATTTAACATCAATTCCATACTTAGACAAATTTCTCAATTTGGACTAATCTGCCTAAAACACACTTATGGCAGGTCCATAAATTTTTCTTCATCTACTTCCAAGACAATTTGAAGACATGGTCAGATAGGCCGAAGACCAATCTACACGCCCCCATGTGCTACGGGCATTTACTCTAACCCAAAATTTAGGGTGGGCATCTTTCTGAGGCTACTTAGCCATTTTTGAATCCACTGGTGAAAAACCTTGTTTTGGAAGGCCTGTATCTTTCTCCTCAAGAAAGATTAAAGAAAAATCAAATCATGACTAGGTAGCAAAACCAACTAGCTATAGGACGGTACCATGGTGCAAGAATTATTTTCAAACTATGAATTGTGGTGGGCATTCTCTTAAGGCTTCTGGGACCAATTTTGACTAAGGCTATTGGGACCAATTCTTCCTTAAATGTATGTTGTAGTTTGGTGAGGCAAGTGAAATTTTTGTATGCTCCATACAACACCCTAGAGACTCACATTCTGAATACATTTTTCACATCATTCTATGAGGCATGGCGGGCATTTCCTTAAGGCCACTTGGGCAGATTTAACATCAATTCCATACTTAGACAAATTTCTCAATTTGGTCTAATCTGCCTAAAACACACTTTTGGCAAGTCCATAAATTTTTCTTCATCCACTTCCAAGACAATCTGAAGACATGGTCAGGTAGGCAGAACCAAAGTTATAGAGCACAACAATGCAAATTGTCATATTATTAGGGAATTAGTAAAAACAATAATGAACGATGGATTTACTATTACATTTTCAAATGAAAAGAATAATTTATTTTTTCATGTCATCATTGAAGGGCTCATTATCTCATATCCCTTCAATGTGAAATGGGACCCTACCCTTCAAATTTGATCCCTGGTGGGGAGCATTTTTATAATGTCTCAGACACCAAGGCTAATCCTCGAAATAGGATTTGAAACTATTTACAGTCATAATCAAACATCAACAACTAGAGCGTGGTACTTCTTCCACGGTTTACATATCTTTAAACAAACATCATGGATCAAATGTGCATGCTCGGTCTGGATGGCAGCATAATATTTCTGGTTGTGAACTCGCAGGAAGTGAAAACAACGTCTCAGGATGCTTCTAGTGGCTCATTTCTGACTAGGATCGACCACTTGTCCGTCTATCGAGTTAACAACGTGTCCTTTCCCTTTGTGTTCATTTTGTGCTTGAAGGAACCTTTATGCATGGGCTCAAATCTGGTAAAGGAGTTTATATCCTTTCCGTGCTTAGCTTTATTCACAGCTTCCCCCTTTCTTCTACCAGAAACAAGCCTCTGCAGTGGCTTCATTCAAGTACTCCTCACCACCTCAGAAAAGGTTGGCGGACGGGGTGCATGAAAGCGATGAGGAAGAACTTGGGCCCTTGATGCTCCAATATGAGCATTCACTGCCACAGAAAACAGGTGCATCTCTCAAAGTGGTGTACAACGTCTATTCCCAATGGTTGGTGCTTCCCTGGTGTGAAAAACCACGGTGATAGATGAGTGTGGAATCAAGCTCACCAACCAACAACACACCCAGACTAACAAGATTCTCAAACCAGAATGCCATTGTAAACTTATCAGAATCCTCATAACCTCTTGGTAGAATGATACCACAAGTTTGCTTCTACACTAGCTCATCATATGCACCTTAATGGCTCTGAAAGGTGGTGTTTATATAGGATTGGAAAACTAGACAAGGGAATGACCCGTTAGCATTTCCGCACATTTTATCATCGAGTATCCTGGTCGACCATACGCTTCAGGGCATATGGACTGGACGTGTTCTGGCCCTTTCGCTCCTTTGACGACGATACCATAACCATTATTTCACTGCATTTCCCCTACTACGTGTGGTGATCAGATCCGTTGTTCCGCTTCTTATCTTTTCATGAAATATTTCTGATTTCACACACCAGCCATACGACGGGTATCTAGTTTTGGATGAGATGGCGGTGCCAAGGGGATGATTTATCCTATGGGTGTATCACAAATGGCGTTGAGGAAATCAATTAACTGTCAGGAAGGTAGATCGTGCGTGAGGGCATCTTCTCCACTTATATTTTTTATAGTTTTATTTATGTCGCATAACCCTCGTGTTTCTCCATGCACTTAGTACCGTATATATGTTCATCTTTGCGATCTAAGCCCTTGATACACCAAATATTCATACCCAAAACTCAACACTATCAACCTGCACAACTTAATTTGGGGAGATCAATATCAACCGTCAATCTCTAAACTACCTTCATCGGGACCACTCAACCTTGAGAACTTTAACATTCTGCTAACCCTTTTTCATCTGAATGAGTGAGCAACTTCTAATCGTGGAATGGTTCTCACACGTTGATCTACCCACCATCTTGTTCCGACCGTAGATCTTTGTAGCCCCTACCACTTTCCTCGGATCGGAATCGTAACTTTCTCAGTGCTAGTTCAATCTGCGGAATTATTTGAGACCGTAGATCTATCTCTGCCTTCATCTCAACCATCTGATTTTATCGCTAATTAACCCTTTTCATGATTTGAAAATTTTTCTCCCTCCGAGCAGGTTCACCGCGTGAAATGATTTAGGGTCATTGATCTCACCTTGTGCCGATCTCGACCCTCCAACATTACACCCATTTAACGGACTTCGCAAATCTCAAAATTAAATCCTTCCTTTCATCTTCGCTCCATGGAATCGCTTTTTGTCGTCGATCTTCACCATTGTGAATCTGAACAATTGAAGTTTAACACACTTTACCATTATTTCGCTACTGCATGTTTCAATATACAGAAATACCTATCACCGTAGATCAAAACCCACTCTCCATCCAACGGCTATGATGGTGGAAAAACTTGCTAACCAGCTAACCTGAAAGGCGCTCCCACAAAATTCCTCAAATAAGATCATTTTCAAACCTTTCAATTCCATAATTCTAAATTTCAAACATAGTGCTAACATAAAGATATACATGTATTGTCTCAAAGGATAAGTTCACAAGGGAGGGAAGCAAAAGATGTGAAACGTGAAGAAAGAAGTTAATGAGATGAAGGAATCATCTTGAGATTGGTACTAGTGGATAGATGGTCATTTAATTAGATATGGTATTCTACAACAATAAGATGGAAACAAGAATGTGTGCATCAAGTGGATTGGTAAGAACATTTCTAATCTTAAAACTATATGTAGATGAAGTGATTGTCTTAATCCATGTTGAATGTTTTCAAAAAAAAATACCTAAGATGAAAAAACATGGGGATATTTATATAAATGAAGGTAGATATGAAACTATAATGAGGATATTTATATTGAATTAATGTTATCCCATATCCACACCAATGGAAGTTAGCATAAAATTGTCAAGAGACATGCAAGTTCAAAGATAGAGGATGAAATAGCAGTGATGAATAAGAGAGTGCCTTTGGAACCCTAATGCATCCAATGGTTACTATGAGTGCTAATATAGCCCATGTTGTGAACATTATTATTATTATCCATTATGTAGTGGGTTTAAGTATATTTTCAAGTATATTAGAAATACAACAAATCTTGGCATCACATTTGGTGGGGAGTAAGAAGGATGCACGATATTTGCTTGTTCAATATGGTGTGGGTTGGGAAGGAGACATAGATGAACATAAATCAGCATTCAATGATGATGCTGAAGAAGATGATGATGATGGTGGTGGTGATGAAGATGATGAGCATGATGAAGATGATGATGAGGGAGATGAGGAAAATGATGACGATGACGATGACGATGATGAAGATGTTGAATAGGAAGAGGGAGATGACGACGACGACGACGACGATGATGATGATCGCGATGACGATGACGATGATGATGATGATGACGACGACGACGATGATGACAACGACGACGACAACGACGATGATGACAACGACGACGACGATGATGACGACGACGATGATGATGATGATGATGACGATGATGATGATGATGAGGATGACTAGGATGAGGATGATGATGACGAAAATGATGATGATGATGAAGATGATGATGAGGATGATGATGAGGATGAGGATGAGGATAAGGATGAGCATGATGAGGATAATGATGATGATGATGATGATGATGATGATGAATATGATGATGATGATGGTGGTGGTGATGAAGATGATGAACATGATGAATATGATGATGAGGGTGATGATGAAAATGATGATGATGACGATGATGAAGATGTTCATTAGGAAGAGGGAGATGACGATGATGATGATGACGACGATGATGATGATGATGATAATGATGATGATGACGACGATGACGATGATGATGATGTTGATGATGATGATGATGATGATGATGATGATGATGATGATGACGACGACGATGATGATGATGATGATGATGACGACAATGATGATGATGACGATGATGATGACGACGACGATGACAATGACGATGATGATGAGGATGATGATGACAAAAATGATGATGATGACGACGATCATGATGATGAGGATGAGGATGAGAATGATGAGGATGATGATGATGATGATGATGATGGTGATGGTGATGAACATGATGAACATGATGATGAGGGCGATGATGAAAATGATGATGACGACGATGATGAAGATGTTGATTAGGAAGAGGGAGATGACGACGATGACGATGATGATGATGATAAGCACAACAACGACGATGATGATGATGACGACGACGATGATGACGACGATGACTAGGATGAGGATGATGTTGATGAAAATGATGATGATGATGAAGATGATGATGATGACGATCATGATGATGATGAGGATGATGATGAGGATGATGATGATGATGATGATGATGATGAAGATGTTGATGATGATGATGATGATAATAATGAAGATGTTGATGATGATGATGATGATGATGATGAAGAAGTTGATGATGATGGTGGTGGTGGTGATGAAGATGATGAACATGATGAAGATGATGATGAGGGTGATGATGAAAATGATGATGATGACGATGATGAAGATGATGATTAGGAAGAGGGAGATGATGATGATGATGATCAATGATAATGGTGGTGATGATGACAACAACAATGATGATGATGATGATGAGGGGGAGGATGGGGATGATGATGACGAGGAAGAGGATGATGAGGATGATGATGATGATGACTAGGATGAGGATGATGAAGATGATGATAATGATTACCATGATGATGATTAGGATGAGGATGATGATGAGGAGGATGATGATGATGAGGAGGATGATGATGATGAAGATGAAGATGATGATGAAGGTGATGGTGATGTTGATGATGATGAATATGCTATGAAGATGATGATGATGATGAATATGTGATGACAAGATGTTTACCTTGGCCTTCACTAAATTGTTGTGAGCTTCACCAACATTAAAATAGAATGGTTATGAGTGATTATTCACTCCTATAAAGAATGAACTTTATGGAACTACAAAACTGCTTAGTTTGGATCTTCCTCTTTTAAGACACCGGACTAGGTCCATAAGTCTTGATTCTTCATGTGCACAAATCTAAGAACAGGAGGCTTCATAGGGCCCAAAAAGTTGTATTTTGTTTTGACTACTTCCTCGTATCATATTGAATTGTCATATTAGTCCTTGTAATGGGCATTATGAGCAACCCTTAATTTTTCACTCAACTGGCTTCTCCCCTTATCATGTAGAAGTCTTTATTCACTGAGCTCCCCCTAAAATTGCAATGATAAAGATGATGATGACAAATATGATGAAGATGAAGATGATGACGATGATAATGAAAATGATGATGATGATGAAAATGATGATCATGATAATGGAGATGTTGATGAATTGGATGACGATGATGTTGATGATGAATATGATGATGAAGATGAAGATGTTGATGATGATGACGACGAATATGATAATGATGATGGTGATAACGAAGAGGTTGAAGATGAAGATAATGATTATGATGACGATGATAAGGAAGATGACGATGATGAAGAAGATCATGATGACAATGATGAAGAAGATCATGATGACGATGATGACGATGATGATGATGATGATTATGAAGATGATGATGATGATATTAATGAAGACGATGGTGATGACGATGACAAGGATTATGATGGGGATAATGGTGATGATGATCAACGTCGTTGTTGTCGTCATCACCATCATCTTTGTCGTCTTCATCGTCATCATGATCATGATCATCATGGTCATTGTCATCATCATCGTGTTCGTCCTTGAAGGGACTTATGTATAGGATCTCACTATAAGCAATGCAACCAATACAAATTATGACAAAATCCTATTTAAATTAAATTAAACTACACTAAATTAAAAACATAGAGTTGTTTAACTATAATTCATTTAAAATGCAACAAAATATAAAATATGCAAATAAAAAAAACCCAAAATAAACTAAACAAAAGATAATAAAAAAATAAAACACAAAATATAAAATATGCAAATAAACAAACAAAAAATGTAGAATTCAAAAACACCTGCGCACCAGCTCATTAGCAAAACAACAACGAACAAGTTCACTCCCGCACACTACTTCATTAGCACCATCCAGAGCACTGGTAATTTGATGAGCAGAGTAGTGGTAAATTGAGGAGCAGGGGATACCATTCCATAGGATATCGACATTCCTAGTGGAGGCAATCCGGCCGTAGTCCAGAGGATAACAAAAGAATCTGGTCGCAGTCCAGAGGATACCAGCGTTCTCAGGGGAGGCAATCCGGCTGCAGTCCAAAGGATAACAAAGGTCCCAATGAATTCTATAAGCCCATTAACCCTAATAGCGTAGGAATTTGGGAAAAATATGTCAAATTTCTGAACCAATACAGATTCGGTACAGTCATACTGAAATTATAATTTTTTTGTTGTGCTACCATCGCTTCTATTTTTAGTGGATCTAGTAAGGGTTTTCTATTATTGGAGCATCTGAAGATCCTCCTTAAATTTAGGGAAAAGATATACGGGTTGAGCACTGCAAGCCAGTCGTCCTCTTGTATAATTTTATGAATTATGGCACAATTTGCAAGCTTTTGTAATTTTATTCTATTTAATGGTCTGGAACAATGTGCAGAGTCCCGTAGGAGCTATATTCTGAACTGGTTCAACCGATTCTGTCGAAACTTTGAACCTGAGATGTGTTTATTCTAAGCATTTAATTTTTATTTAATAATTAGTTTTACCTCAATTATGGCACAAATTACAAGCTTTTGTTATTTTATTCTATTATATGTCTGAAACATTCTATAGAGTGCAATCTTGTGTAATCTTGTTCTATTTAATAGTATAGAACAGAGTCCTCTATGAGCTATAATTTGAACTGATTCTGTCGAAACTTGAACGTGAGACCTATTTCAACTTTAAAGACGCATTTATTTTTTCTTTGATGGTCAATTTTACATGGATTATGGCACACTTTTCAAGATTTTGTGATTTTTTTCTATTATGCGTCTAAAACATTTTGTAGAGTGCCATAGGAGCTGCAATTATAATGACTGGGTACAATTCAACCTAAGACCTATTTCTCCTTTAAATAAGCATTTTATTTTATTTTTATGCTCACTTTTACCTCAATTGCAAGACACTTTGCAAGCTTTTCCCATTTACTGGTTTGGATTTTGGAACAATGTATAGTTCCCTGGGACTCGTTGGCTATATTTTGAATTGAATCCAGTAAATTGACCCTCATACCTCTTTCTTCTTTAAATACACATTTGATACAAGTATTATTTTTCAACGACACTTATATCTTTTTCCCCTGTTTGGCATATACCATGGTAGTTAGTGTGGTCGCCTCTATTTGGCATATCTCAAAGAGTCCAAAGGTTATCAAGAATATTGTAGCCTGTGTGTGTCTTCATTAAACCCTCTGTGAGCATTTCTTCCTTAAATATATGTTGTGTAATTTCGATCACATCATATCTTCCAAAATACTATCCTTAAATCCTTCTCAACATATGCAGAATTCCCTTTATAAATTTCTATTCATTAATTTCTTGTAGCTTACTCTTTTATTTTACCAAGACTATACAGGCATACTTTTCTAACTTTTGGCATACCTATATTTTTCACATCTTGACCATCTTTAAACAAATTGAGGGTATGTCTAGGTATCCACCTCAACTAGGAACAAGACCATGTCACCTTAAAACCTTACTGACAAACACATAGTCTCTGGCAGTCACTTTAAAATGGTCTTTCAAACTGCTCAATTCAACACTTAGCCAATTTTGTCAGACCCTGGCCATTACTGTGCTAGGAGGAATTTTGGTAGACTCATATCTCACATGTGTGAACACCCAGAGGGAAACTGAGATCATGAGTGGATGCCCAGATCATCAAAGAATGGACCCATAACATCTTATGAATTTATCAGTTAAAGAGATGACTCTGGTGTGCATTTCCAAGTGGGCTTTCAACCTCTTGTTTTCAACACTCAGTCAATTTTCATATTTTTGGATATGCAAGCTAATGTTTTTACCTCTTTTGGCAGGATGATATTTTAATCATGTGGTCACCATAAGAAAAAATAAGAACATGGATGGATAGCCAATTCATTAAAGAACATGCCTATACCTTCTGATGAATTTATCATCACTCGAACAAGGTTTGGCATGCATTTCCAAATGCCTCTTCAACCTTGTGATGTAAGACTTGGTCAATTTCTTTAAACCCTAGGTCTCAAAGGTGATTTCAACTTTTCATCAAACTTGGAGTGTAAGACATCCAATGGATGGAGGACAACCAGATGAATCCATTAAGACCAGTTTCATCCTTTGGAACTACTTTCTCTCTCCTCGGTGGGCATTTTACTTAAGTATGATGTAAAAGCTGCTTAAGACCCTGTTTTTTCATATCCATAATTTATGCCTCAGGTAATTTCAAGTCAAAGTAAGAACATGGTCAAGTAGACAACACATCCACCTACAGGATTCCCATATGGTGTGGGCATTTCTTTCAAACCATAAATTATGGCCAGCATTCTCCTAGAGCAACTTGTCTAATTTGACCAAAAAGAACTTCTTTTGGGAGGCCTGTATCTTCTTCCACAAAGAGTTGTTCTGAGAACTGGTGCCATGGTCGGATAGACACTTCAACCAACTATGGGATGACAGGCCATGGTGGGAATTTTCTCCTTCTTATGAAATATGGTGGGCATTTTCATAAGACTACTGCTTTATGAAAAAATTTCACCACTTAGTCTTTTCCAACTTTATCATACATGCCTATGCCCATCAACATTTATTTTGTCATTAATGAACATCTCTAGGATATGTCTGTCCACAATCATCAGTTCACCAGATGTCACCAATTCTCCATTCATATATTGACATCAATTCCAACACATTCATTTGCCATCTTGCCCACAATGATTCCCAAGAGGATGGAGATGAGAGGTTACCCATCATCATCTCAACCTAAATATGTAACTTAGCTGTTTCTAAATCCTTATATATTGTTGGGTCATCATTAGTGCAACTCTCCCATTGAAGTGATAAGGATTTGAATAACATAGCCTTTTTATGGGATCCAATGAGTCGTTACTTATCTCAGATCAAAACTGGAGATTATTTTCCATATACTATACCTTTTCATGTTGTTACCCTTGGCTTTGAGGTTGAAACTATAGAGAAAGGACAGTTGTAGGTCTCATCCATTGTCACAAGAA
Organism: Pseudotsuga menziesii; assembly: GCA_001517045.1. Classification (NCBI taxonomy): domain Eukaryota; kingdom Viridiplantae; phylum Streptophyta; class Pinopsida; order Pinales; family Pinaceae; genus Pseudotsuga; species Pseudotsuga menziesii. The sequence goes on from LPNX010528789.1 coordinate 1,176,933, forward strand.
ATCAATACTTAGTTACTACTTGTGTTAGTTCCTAATGAATAATGAATGACATGTTACACTTTGGAATGATGATTGTATAATCTTATTTTTTTTAAATTAAAATTGTATGTTTTGTATTTATAAGATGCCTATTCCCATATTTTAGTCGTACTTGATTTTTTTGTTATGTATTTTTTTCGTATCGTATTCGAATCTGTACTCAAATATTGCTACTATGGTTTTGACTGTTTACTTCGTATTTTCTGAGGATTTATATGAAATATAGGCCGTATTTGAGGTGCAAAATGACCCATGATGGGCATTTTTCCCATCAAATGACAACCTTGAACCCATCCATCGCCCGTTTGATAGAGAACGAGCATGAACCATACCATCACGACCAAACAAATTTAGGATTTCACTGTTGCAAAACACTGTAGCAATGGTAAGAAAACGGTCTTGGGTAGTGTAAGACGATTCAGGGTTGTGATAAGATGATTCCAGATCCAACATCACCCTATCTGCATCCATGTGTAAAACAATAAAGACTACCTATAATTGGTCTAAATTTGGTGACATTTCACAATGTTATCCTATTTAAAAAAAATCAGGCACATAGTTAGAGAAGGAGTACCTTGCACGAGGAAACTTGCATATCAACCCACTGTGGAAGAGCGAGTGTTAGACTAACGTCGCTGAGTTTTGGTGGAAAATCCATGAATGAATCAATATGACCACCACCCATTCCAAATTTAATCCCCAACGTGATCTATATGAGGGGGAACCCCATACCTCTTTGCATGCATTAACTAGTCAAGTGGCCCAAGAAACACACTTCTATATCTGTGTTGTGAACAAATTCCAAACCAAATCATATCGTGTCTTATACTTAAAAATAATTCAAATATAAATAACTCTAAAAGAAATTACACCTTTGAGAGAAAAATAGATTTTGGTAAAGATTTTGGGAAGAAAAAACTTTTGATATTAAAACATTACAAGTAAATATATTTGCACGCTAAATTATATCCTCTTGGTAGCTTATATTCTTGTTTTATCGAGTGTAGGTACCACCAAATAGGTATCTATCAGATCTATCTTCCTTGAGTGATGGTGAATATATAATAGGAGAAGTCGAAAGTGATACGTGTTGTACTAGATCTATTGGTTCTATATCAACTAGATCTGAAAAGGTAAGGAAAATATTTCGTAGACGCATGCAATATTTTATTTTCAATGAAGGGTCATGTAATTATGATGCTGAGAGCATAGGTGACATTGAGTCACCCTTGAGGTATAGAAATCTAGTGCAATGATGGGTACCTAATAAGCTACCTCAAGTGGACACATATTTCTTCATCAATGGGAGGATGTATCGCATTGCTCCTTCGTCCTTACATGGATTGGGGATATTTTTCATGGATGGCATAAAGGTAGGATATGGAATTGTAACTAAATTGATGGAGTGTGTCGGATCATTATACAGATACAATAATTGGTTGATCTTGGTCCAATATACTCAAAGTATGAGGAGATACGGAGTTGCCGCAAATTATGTACAACTAGCAGAACACAATAAAAACAAGACAATTCAAGGTTGTGATAAGACGATTCCGGATCCAACATCACCCTATCCACGTCCATGTGCAAAACAATCAAGACTACCTATAATTGGTCTAAATTTGGTGACATTTCACAATGTTATCCTATTTTAAAAAAATCAGGCACATAGTTAGAGGAGTACCTTGCACGAGGAAACTTACATATCAACCCACTATGGAAGAGGGAGTGTTAGACTAACATCGATGAGTTTTGGTGGGAAATCCATGAATGAAGAAATATAACCACCACCCATTCCAAATTGAATCCCCAGCATGATCTATATGAGGGGAAACCCCATACCTCTTTGCATGCATTAACTAGCCAAGTGGCCCAAGAAACACACTTCTATATCCGTGTTGTGAACAAATTCCAAACCAAATCATACCGTGTCTTATAATTAAAAATAATTCAAATATAAATAACTCTAAAATAAATTACACCTTTGAGAGAAAATTATATTTTGGTAAAGTTTTTGGGAAGAAAAAACTTTTGATATTAAAACATTACAAGTAAATATATTTGCATGCTAAATTGTATCCGCTTGGTAGCTTATATTCTTGTTTTATCGAGTGTAGGTACCACCAAATAGGTATCTATCATATCTATATTCCTCGAGTGATGGTGAAGATATACGAGGAGAGGTTGAAAGTGATACGTGTTGTACTAGATCTACCGGTTCTATATCAACTAGATCTAAAAAGGTAAGGAAAATATTTCGTAGACGTATGCAATATTTTATTACCAACGAAGGGTCATGTAATTATGATGCTGAGAGCATAGGTGACATTGAGTCGCCCTTGAGGTACAGACATATAGTGAAATGATGGGTACCTAATAAGCTACCTCAAGTGGACACATATTTCTTCATCAATGCGAGGATGTATCGCATTGCTCCTTCGTCCTTACATGGATTGGGGCTATTTTCCATGGATGGCATAAAGGTCAGCTATGGCATTGTAATTGAATTGATGGAGTATGTCAGACCATTATACAAATACAATAACTGGTTGATCTTTGTCCAATATACTCGAAGTATGAGGAGATATGGAGTTGCCGCAAGTTATATACAACTAGCAGAACACAATAAAAACAAACGGGCGACTATGTATATTGATGGGAGACCAAAAGCATCTGGAAACATTGCTGGCTTTATAAATAGTACATGGCTAGTGACAACAACTAAGCAACCGAATTGCGAATTTTAGGGATGCGAAGAACATCATATATTTGTATGTGCAACAAAAACAATACTTCCATGTGAAGAGTTGTTCATCGATTACAACTTAAATCGAATAGATGTGACTTCCACGGTCTAGGGTAATCGTGGAAGGTCAAGAGCTATGCCTCATCGGGTAAATGCTAAATATAGTAACTAAACATGACTACAATAACTAAATGTTTCTATTTTTTCTGTTAACATTCAATTTCCACCGTTGACATTCACTTTTTTTATGCATATTATGAATATTTCCATGTGATAACATGCTTATTACATTGTTATGCTTATCTCATTTTTTTTATGTTACAATTATTTAATCACCTTTTATTGATTGATTTATTTTGTCAGGGTTGTAGCAGTGGAAAGCCACATGCTACTTCCACGGTCCAGGGTGACCGTGGAAGGTCACAATCTATGCCTCGTGAGGTAAATGTTAAATATAGTAAATAAATATGACGTCAATAACAAAATGTTTCAATTTTTTCAATTAACATTCGATTTTCATTGTTACCATTCTCTTTTGTCATGTTTATTGTGAATATTTCCATATTCTAACATGCTTATTACATTGGCAAGGGTCTGCTCATCCCCATGGAGTAGAACATGTATCTCCTCCTTCAGAGGTAGAAGTAAATATTATTGCGGTATCTCACTTTTGTATATGTTACAATTCTTGACTCAACTAAATATAGTAACTAAATATGACTACAATAACTAGAAACTCCAACCCCGAAAGATTTCCATGTGACAACATGCTTATTACACTATGGCAGGAGTCTACCCATGGTGGTCATGGAACAGAACGTGTGTCCTCTACTTCCATGGTCCAGGGTGACCGTCGAAGGTCACACTCTATGCCCCATTAGGTAAGTGTTAAATATAATAGCTAAATGTTGATATTTTTTCTGTTAACATTCAATTTCCACTGTTACCATTCACTTTTTTCGTGCTTATTGTAAATATTTCCATATGATAACATGCTTATTACACTGTGGTAGGGGTCTGGTCATCGCCATGGAGAAGAACATGTATCTTCTCCATCGGAGTTAAAAGTAAATATTATTGCAATATCTCATTTTTTTTGGTGTTACAATTATCGACTCAACTAAATATAGTAACTAAATATGACTACAATAACTAGAAACTCCAACCCCAAAATATTTCCATGTGACAACATGCTTATTACACTGTGGCAAGGGTCTGCCCATGTTCGTCATGGAACAGAACGCGTGTCCTCTACTTCTGAGGTAAAAATAAATATAATTGCAATATCTCATTTTTTATTATGTTACAATTATTTTCATAATGTTTATTTATTGATTTATTGTGTAAGTGTTAAATATAATAACTAAATGTTTCGATTTTTTCTATTAGAATTCGATTTCCACTGTTGAAATTCACATTTTTTGTGCTTATGGTGAATTATTGATTGATTTATCATATCAGGATGGGGACTGTGGAAAGGAACCTGCTGCTTCCACGGTCTAGGGTGACCGTGGACAATCACCCACTAGAAGTAGATCAGTACGGGGTGACCATGGGAAGTCACCGGCCACAACACCACATCAGGTAAGTGTTAGTTCTTAATAGTAACTAAATTTCATTACAATAACAATGTTTGAATGATTTTAAAATTATTTTGCTTAATTTTATTGTTTGATGAATTTAGTCCAATGCACTTTATCTGGGTGATGAAGAGCTTGAGGATGAAATTTACTATTCCATAGACCCCATGGATACTATACAGAAGGCCCTAAAAAACGCAAACACAAAAATGATTTCCTTTGCTTACATAAGACCCATGACACAGGAGATCAGGGCAAGGATTGAAGAGATGAAAGAACAAATAAAATATTATGGGGTAAGTGGAATATTCACATATTTTTTTAAGCTATGACATGATTTCATATCTGATATTATGTTTTCTATTTTTCCAAGTGATATGATAAAGTAAATTTTTTTGTTTGTAGGATTTTTTACAACCCGTGACTAGAAAAACTGTCGAGACAGGTATAGGTAGTAGTGATGCTCCAATGCAGCAACAACACCGACAAAGCAATGTACCAATGAGGATTTTTGACACTCCTCTGGTTGGCCTCGAATCCATTGATGAAGGCACCGATTTTGATCAACATGACATGCTGGAGCATGATGAGATGGAGCCTAGGACTCCACATGACTTCAGAGATGAACCTACTGTAGATAACCAGGAAAATTTTCCTGGAGTAGCACGAGTTAAAAGCATTGGATCACTAGATCTCACCTTTCTGGTGGATGACACTTGTGTTTCGATCAAGATTCAAAATATTGCAGGTATTTATTAATTAATTTATTCATTTTAATCATGAAATTTAAATGGACATACGCTGAAATTATTATAAATTAATGGATTACACGTTTCTGCAGGAAACAATGTTTTCTACAGGAATTTGAATGACAAAGCATTGGAGTTGTTTGGCCCCACCATTCGCACATGGTGGAATAGACAAGATAGTGCAAAGAGAGATGTATTGATAGACCACATGGTAAACTTGTTCGGCAATACATTCAACAAGAAAGTGGTTGCAAAGTTAGCCAACGAGAATTTAAAATATACCAAGGCCCAATATAGGGATAAATTGCACCTTGACCTCAAGCATGAGTGCCCTCCCATGTTTCCGGAGAAAGAGTGGAAGGCACTCATAGAGGATGCAAAGGAGAACTTGCTAAAAAGACAAGGAAAACAACCACGGCCTGGAAAATCAAGGTACAACACATATCATCTTTTTAGTGAAATATGCTCATTTATTTTTTTCTTTTTTTCTTTTAAGAAAGAATTCTGATATCTAACATTTTTCAATTTTTTCATATATAGGCTACTGAACACCTCCAAAGCAACCAAGGCTAGAGTGGAAAAGCACGGGAAACATAGACTGGGCCATGGTGGCTATAGAAAACTAAGAGCCTGAATCGTAAGAATTAAATGATTAACTGTGAGGAATATTTATTTGAAAGTAGAGAACAAATATCTGTTTTTTATACTAGAAATTTAATATGTGTTATGCATTGCAGGGAAATACATTCCAAGATGTTGCCACCGAGGAAGACCTAAAGCTTGGTTTCAAGTATGGTTTTAAAAGTGTCATTGAATATCGGAAAAGCTTGGGGAACACTCCAATCTCCCCAATGACGCAAATGCAGGTAAATAAAATGAATAAGGACAACATTACAGTATAATATTAAAGTCTATTCAGTTTTGATTATATCACCCGTAGCTAAATATTTATGTTTTCTTTTAAGAAACAGTGCAACCGCAACAGTGAATCCAGCGGTACTCCACACGTGCTAGCTGATGTTGGGGTGTGCATGTCCCATGATAGTGGGGAGCATTATGGCCATTCTGGTATGTGTGCTTTGGAAATAGAAATATCTACTGTGATTATAGATATTTATTTCATGACGTATACTTATAAATTATCTTCTTTCAATGGAAGACCCTGAAGCTCAGGAGGGTGAACAGCAAGAGGAATTAGCAAGTAGAGAAACAATTAACACACCAACTATCACAGCTACACAGACAGGTAAAGAGAAATATTGTAATTTTAATCAAAATGATGAACTATTAATTTCAATAATATTTCAACATATCGATATGCCCATTTTCATTGTTGCAGTTCACGCCCCTTCAGAACTTCCTCCACGCCCTACTCAAAGACATACAAGAAGTATGATACATGACGGAATGGAAACACAAACACTAGCAGGGCATGGCTTTGTAGATATTCCACCAAATGATGATGATAATATCCCAATTATCGTTAGTTATTACAATGCAAAAAAACAAAAATCAAAGAAAAGTAGATGTATAAATTCATTACTTGTATTTGGATGTATATCGATGTTGTTAGTCTAAAACATTGTTTATATGAATTACCTCATTATGCTTAAATGTTTTTACGTTTCTATGTTTTGATGACTAGCCTAGTTATGCATGAATGTTTATATGTTTTCTATGTAAACAACATCATTTATTAGGTATGGGGAATTGAGAGCGATGTGAGTGGGGGGAGGGGCCATATGAGCTTCCACCTTCACGTGGTTGGCCCTATTCAGTAGAGAATATAAAACTATTCTCAAAACAGAGAGGATCTCAATAAGGTATAAATACTATTTTATTACTATGTATTAAAGATGGTTGTAAATTTTTAAATGCATGTCTATTTCTTAAAAAATTGTTAATAAATTTAACATTTCACGGTTCTTTGATTTCTACAGGAATTTGTAGTAGGATTGAAATGACTATTTATTTGCTTATATATTATTTAATCATATAAATTTTTTGTCTTCCATGATTTATGCAGGTCTTGGTGATGGAAATGCAGCTCGTGGACAACTCTTATCAAGTTGTATGGGCAAATGGATCTGGCGAAAGGACAATGATAAGGTAAGGGTTTTGACGTGTTCTTTATCCTTAATGTGTTTGTCTTTATCCTTAAATTCTATTTCATTCTATTAAGATACAAGAGATACAACCAATAGTAAATAACTACTTTTAGACTATCATCCAAACTAGGAGACAACCTTCTACATAAAACAAAAATGATTCTTAGTAACATAGAAAAATAGAAGAAAAATCACGTAGAAGAAATTAGGCTTTTTTCGGCCCTTCTTCCTATAATTTTGGCATGATGAAACCCTAGGTTAAGAAATTTTAATTTTTCAAACCTTAATTGTTCATCTATATTTCAAAATTAAATTTTCTGAGTTGTATACTTGTAAATATTATTCTTAGGTTATTTTTGTTTCTCTTAGGTTTTAGACTTAATTTTTGTGTTTTTGTAACTTTTATTTTATCAAAATAGAAATCCCTAAAAAATATTTTTTGTGTAAAACCCTAAAAATGCAAAACTACTTCTCCCACAATCTGAGCCCTCTCCTTCATCAAACATAGGTTTGTAATATGTATTGCATACCTCATATGCCCTAGATGCCTTCTCTGCACGCTCAAAATAGAAAACAATTTAGTATTTCAAACTATTTAGATGGTGGTGTATTTTGTAAAATATATCTTATTGATTCGATTGGTTTTCTGCCCTATTCAAATTAGTTTTCTGGGTAAATGTAAGTATGATTTTTTGCTGAAATCTGGAACCTTACATCTCTAAATGCACAATGATATAATTCTGACATTATTTTACTGAGTATTGTTTTGGATTTTCTTAGTACTAATTATTGCTATTGAGAGCTGGGTGATGGTAAGGGACTTGATGATTTTATATTTCAGAGCTTACATACAGGATCGAGTGAATGATAATAACATTATGGTTAGCTTGGCACTGAATTTTCATTAAGTTAGCGTTACAGAGAGAAATTCCTATGGCTTGGGGTACCACAACAAATAACTTGACTCCAGAAATCAATCCTTTCCAATATGCAATAGAAATTAAATGTCTAACACTAAAGGATCAAACCTCGTACCTTATTATGGATGGTTGAAGTAGATACCCGTTGATCTTTCCAACTTCAGCTTGAATTGATAAATTACTTCCTCAACAATAAGTAAACAATACAAGCATACTATATATCATGGTGTTAGATCTATTCTAGCATATATAATCAACAATGTATAAGCATTTGAAAACATCCCATGGATAAAATGTTCATTCAAACACACATTATTGGACAGGAAAAGATATTTCTATTAATATAAATTAGATATTACAATAGATACAACCTCTGACGGCATGTCTGCGAACCGGACAAACTGAATCCCCCACTTGGGCCTTGACCACCTCAATCCTCCATCTCTCGATAGCAATCTTACAAGCAAAAGGCAAGCTTGGGAAGAACACAAAAGTGCTCCAAGGGACAAAGGGATGCAGACTCAAGCATAAGTTCTGGAAACAATGGACTATAGTTTCTTTTCTCTCAATTCTCTCATATGCCTTCAATGTACCATAGAGATCCTTATATAGCTTTTCAAAGGGGTAATGAAAGGTCGAATACGAGCGATCTCAAGGCATAGGGAAGGCCAAGAGTTGAGTGAGTCGGATCCATGTCAAGGAAAACTCCAAAAGGTTTTGGATCTTGTACACATCCCGATGTACACGGTTTTAGTGGTCAGACCTGTGTATATACGCGCTTATAGGTTTAAAAGTCGCGTGTATCATTTTTCACATGTTTTTAGGGATGATCAAGGAAACATCAAAGGACAAAAAATGGTCCAAGGGGTCTAAGGAGTCTGCAGCGGGACAAGGGAAGGCCATACAAAGTGTGATTCACCTGGAGTGGTAAAATCAGCTATAACAGTTAGTATTTTATATCTATGCTATCACATATACAGATCTGGAAATCATATGCTAAATGGCACTTTAAATGATTAACACTGGTTATTGGTTGCACTATTTTACATCTTCTGATTATGTGATGATCAACTTTCAGTTGTTGCATGGCACATATGTGGACCATAAATTCATATGTCTAGATCTTCAAAGGTAGCAGATAAAGTGATGTTATTACACGAGGAGTGTCTCCAAGGAAATTATGATATGGTTTCTAAACTACAAAATGCATGCTGACAACTATGCAACCTACTTCTCAGTGCCAAAAGGTAATTTATGATGAATTTTTTGCTACATGGGGTCATTCCTAGTAATAGAATAGAAATAAGTTTTCAATTTTTTGTTAACTAACATGTCTCTTTCCCATCATGTGCTTAGGGGACTGTTTTTATCTTATGGGCATATTTGATACTAACTTGACCAATTTTGGCCATGCTTGAGGTGGTTGCATAAGAACGATCAACTTTTCATATTCACCTCTTCCAATAATGATAAACATCAAAACAAATTACCACCAATTGGCACTACAAAGATCCTACACAGATTTTCCAGGTGAACAACTACTCTTTTTCCCTAGGGGTTGAGTTATTTTTTTTATAATTTTTTAATTTTTCAATAAAGATGAATTCAATGCACCTTATTTTTTTTGTAGTATGTTGAATTATCACTAATAGCTCTTCACATGTAGTAGAGAAAGTGATGATATTTCACGAGGAGTGTCCCCAAGGCAATTATGATATGGTTTCTAAACTACAAATTGCATGCTCAACTGTGCAATTTGCTTCTGATCAATGCCAAAAGGTGATCTATGATGATTTTTTTGTTATATGAGATCATGCATAGTAAAAGAATAGAAATAAGTTGTCAATATTTTGTTGATTAACATGCCTCTTTCCTATCATGTGCTTAAGGGACTTTTTTTTTTCTTTCAGACATATTTGGTACTAACTTTGACCGATTTTGGCCATGCTTGAGGTCGTTGCATAAGAAGGATCATTTTTTCATTTTCATCTCTTCCAGAAATTGCGGGCTTGACCTTCTCTGGCTTCATTACACCTGCAGGCTTCCTCAGTCTTCAAAGCTCGAGCTCCCTTCATCTTTAGAGCATGGGCTTCCTTTACTTCTAACTTGTGTGCTTCTTTAAGCTTCTGTGGGTATCTACATGCCTCTACGGGCTTCTTCCAAGCTCTATGGGCATCCTTCCAAAGCCTTGTGGGCTCTTTAAGCCCTAGTGGGATTAACCAAATTTCGGATCACAATGAGTTGATCCGAGCCCACTGGTGCCTACGTCTTTTATTGTTGGTATTTTTTATAGATGTACCCCCTACCTTATCATAGAAATCAACTCTCACTGGTGCCTAGGATATCATTTAATTAATGTTTATACGATCCCTGTGGTTCTTACATCGTATTTTATCGATGGTATTTTTATAGATGTACCCTCCTACATTGTCATAGAATCCTCTCTAAGAGGTGCCACTTTAGCCTCTAACTATGTATTTTAGCCAATTATTATGAATTTGTGCATCCTAATGGGAAAACAGTTTTTGAGGCAATAATTAGGGTGCTTAGAGCCACTTTGGGTACTTTTGGGAACTTTTTAAATCATTATGCCTTATTTTTTAGAGTCGGTTAATACATTTTGACCTCCCCCCTGAACTTCCCATTTATTTTTTTCCCTTTTACTTCAATATGTGTTTTCTCATATCTTACTTTCCCGATATATTTCTTTTCTATAAATCGCCTTTCCTACGTTATAGTTTATCGATTTCTTTGTCTTTAAAATGTAGTATGTATGGGTGAAATCATGAAGTTGGGTGTCTATTCCGTGACAAATGCGCTTTCAAAATCATATTCTAGCATCTTTCGGCCGAACTAACAATATTTTTCGGCCGAACTAACAATATTTTTCGGCCGAAATAATTCAACATTTTTCGGCCGAATATGTGTTTTTTCGGCCGAAAGATAAAAGTTGACGCCGTGCCTCGTATTGAACGGCTTGCACAGTTTGCCGGGAAAATACCGTTCGGCTAAGACCGTTGGCCAGATAAGTTTTCGGCCGAATACTTTTTCGGCCGAACATTTATTCGACCGAGGAATTGTTCGGCCGAACAATTATTCGGCCGAAAGAATTTTATATATATACAAACAGAAGATCACTGTGGAACGTTTTTTGACGCCCGCGATTACGATTCATTGGTTTGGCAGGGGCATGTTGATGGGTATGTTGATGATGTTTTGGCAGGGGCATGTTGATCATGGTTTTGCAGTGGCATTTTGATCACGGTGGATGAGGATTTGTGGTGCTGCGTTTGATCGTTTAGGCTCGGGCGGTGGTGGTTGTTCGTTTGGTCTCGGGCGGCTCTGTGGCGGGGGTTTTACGGTCCGCTGTGGCGTTTTTGCGCCGTGGTGGCTGTTCGTTTAGGCTCGGGCGGCTCTGTGGCGGGGGTTTTACGGTCCGCTGTGGCGTTTTTGCGCCGTGGTGGCTGTTCGTTTAGGCTCGGGCGGCTCTGTGGCGGGGGTTTTACGGTCCGCTGTGGCGTTTTTGCGCCGTGGTGGCTGTTCGTTTAGGCTCGGGCGGCTCTGTGGCGGGGGTTTTACGGTCCGCTGTGGCGTTTTTGCGCCGTGGTGGCTGTTCGTTTAGGCTCGGGCGGCTCTGTGGCGGGGGTTTTACGGTCCGCTGTGGCGTTTTTGCGCAGTGGTGGCTGTTCGTTTAATCTCGGGTGGCTCTGCGGCGGTGCTTTTACGGTCTGCTGTGGCTTTTCTGCGCTGTGGTGGCTGTTCGTTTAGGGTCGGGCGGCTCGCTGGCGGTGCTTTTACGGTCTGCTGTGGCGTTTCTGCGTTGTGCTGGTTCGGGCGGTTTCCAGGTATTTTTGATCTCTTGTGTGGCAGTCTATTCTTAAAAAGAAATCCGTAGTAAAGGATATGTAGTAATCTTAATTAAATTTTATAGATAAATTCATAAATTCCTAGAGCCAACATTTTATCTTAATTAAATTTTATAGATAAATTCATAATATCTTAGAGCCAAAGAAAATATTTCAGGGTTATTTTTTCCGTCATAATTCCTACTACATGCAGGCTGCCTATAATTTATTTTAGGTCGGGTGCCTATAAGTAGTGTTTTTAGTGCTGTCATCCTCGTTTATTTAATTGATTCAATTGCATTCGATGACCAAGTGGACTACTTCGTTTACCCAATTTCTAATTCAAGCTTCAGCTTACTGCTGTTGCGGCCCAGCTTATCTGCAATTTCGTAATCTCCTGACGTTTTTTTTGGGTGCAAGTTACTAGTTCAATACGGCTCTTTGACTGGGTAAGGTTAATATAAGTGGTTGTCTCGGGTTGGATTGTGTAATGTTCCAGATTTACCTT
>LPNX010528793.1:0-18582 GCA_001517045.1 Pseudotsuga menziesii
CCCTCTCTCTCTCTCTCTCTCTCTCTCTCTCTCTCTCTCTCTCTCTCTCTCTCTCTCTCTCCATAACAACTCCTCTATTTATCTCTCTCAACCTATATTCCCACCCATACAAATAAGCCCCTACCTCCCTCTCTCTCTCTCACTCTGCTCCTCCCCCTAGCCATTACTACTACCTAATTTAATTTTTTGACTCCCATATTCCTCCAGCTTACCCAATTCCCACTACTTTCTCCCTCCCACAACCCACTAACACCCACCCCCTCTCCCTCTACCCCTAAAACACCTTTCTCTCTCTCCTTAACAACCCTCTATCTCTTATTGTCCTACTCCTCCAACTAACCATCCTCTCTTTTGAGCTCTCTCTCTCTCTCTCCCCTACACCTTCTAACCCTTACCCCACTTCTCTCTTTGTCTCTTATAATTCCTCCCACAACTAACTATGATCCCATTTCTCTCTCTCTTATATAACACCCCTTCTATCTAATTTCCCTCCTCCTCCTCACTACCCATAATCACCACTTATCTCTCTATAATTCTCTCTACCCTCTCTCTCTCTCTACCACTTCTTGTCTATAACTTCCCTCCTCCCCAAAGCTCAATGCTCCATAATCTCTATCTTATTCTCTACCCCAAAACCATTCCTACCCCTACCCATAATCACCCTCTCATCTCTCTCTCTCTCTCTCTCTCTCTCTCTCTCTCTCTCCATAACCCCTCTCTTCCTCCCCTTACCCATAAATCACCCCTCGTTCTATCTCCCCCTACACCAAATGCACCCATTTCTCAAGTATATCTCACTTCTCTATAACTTTCCTACTCCTCTCCAAACCCCTAAAACTCTTGATCTATCTCTTTCACTACCGAAAACCCCCTCCTCCACCCCACCCCTAATAAACCCCCCTTCTCTCTCTCTCTCTCTCTCTCAACTCCAAACTCCTACACTTACCCCTAACCCACACCCTTTTCTTTCTCCCCCTTCTGTCTAACAACCTATGTCTCTTTCCCTCTCTCTCTCTCACTCACACACACACACACACAAACACACACTCACCTCTATAAACCCTCCCCTACCACTAACCTCCCTCCTTCACCTCTTTCTCTCTCCTTTATTATTCCACCTATCCCTAAAACAAACCCATTCTATATGTTTCAACGAATCCCCCTCCCTGCTACCACTAACCAACATCCCACCATATTTCTCCCTATATATCCCAACATTCTTTCCTACATATGTCTCTCTCACCCTATGCTCCCTCCTTAGCTTGAAGTGTCCTCCTCCTGAAACACATAAACCCCCAATATTTCTCTCTCTCTCTCTCTCTTCTTATAAACCCAATATCTATCCCTAAACACCCTCCTTTTCCCCTAACCCTAACCGCCTTCCCCCATACAACATATATCACTCTCTAACTCTCTCACACTCTCTCTCCCTCTCATTCTCTCTCTCACTCACTCCTAGATTATACCCACCATCTTTCTAACTTCACTACTCATAAAACCCAAACAACTAATAATATCTATCTACTTCCCTTCACCAACCCCAGCATCTCTCTCTCTACCCTTAACCTCCTTGTTTCTCTCCCTAACCCCCTCTATCTCTCGCTCCTATCCCTACCATTAGCAACCATCTCTCTCTCTCTCTCTCTCTCTCTCTCTCTCTCTCTCTCTCTCTCTCTCTCCATCTCTACCTCTAACTCTATCTCCCACTTCACCTAACCTTTATCTTCACTCTCTCTTTGTCTTTTGCAATCTCCTCGCACCACTAACCACCATCACATCTCTCTCTCTCTCTCTCTCTCCTTTCTACACCCTCTACTCTCTAACTGCCCTCCTCCTCCCAAACCCTGATACCTCCCAATCTCTATCTTTTTCTATACCCTAATGCCACTCTTATTTGTACCCATAATCACCTTCTCATCTCTCTCTCTCTCTCTCATACTCCCCCTACCAATACCCACCCTCTCTCTCTCTCACCTACTCCCCCTCCCCTTACCACCTCTCTCCCTACCCAAACTCACCCTCTCCTAAAGTATATCCCTCTTCTCTCTAACTTCCCTACTCCTCCATAAATCCCTAACACTCCTGATCTCTATATCTTTCTTTCCCTCAATCAACCCCACTGGCTATGTGTGTATATCTCCCTCTATCTCTCTATATTAACCCCCTACTCCTCCACTTACCCCTAACCCCTACCCCTTTTTCCACTCTCGCTCTCTCTCTCACACACACACTCACCACCATACTCCCACCCATACTAGTAGCATCCTTTCTCCCTCTCTTTCCCTCTTTCTCTCTTTCCTCCCCCCTATAACCCTTACCACCCCCCCTCTCTCCTTTATCCCCTCTAATCCTTAGATACATAAATCCTAATAATAAACTCTTATAACCCAAAATATTAATAACTTGTCACCTCTTTTACTTTTAACTTCTCTAATCCTTGATACATATAAAGTTACCCCCCTTAACTTCTAACCTATCTACTTCTTCTAAACCCTAATAAAATAGCTTATATAACACCTCATATATAACCTACATAAGAATTAACCTTTGACTACTGATATTGGGGTTTTATAACACTTAATGTATATACCTGTTAATCTGTATAACTCATATAATGCCTAAATAATATAATAACTAACACCATTTTATATTAAATCATATAACCACCAAATATTCCAACTCCTAATAGATAATCCTTATAATTTCTAATAGCTTTAAAAAATAATGTTGGAACCCCTAACCACTATAAGATTAATCTCTATAATCTCCAACATCTCCTTTCATCTTCCACTTTTAACCAAATCAAGACATAACCCATTGTCCATATAACCTATAAACTATATAATCCCTATATCATATACATCTTCATGTACACCATGTATAACCACAAACCCCTATTATCCCTAGCCATTATAACTCCTACCCCACCTTACCCCAACTCCATAATGTTTTTACCTTGTAGTCCGAAATATTGAAACCCAATAACTTGCATCCTATATAACCCTTATCCCCTAATTCCTATAGTACCTGGAACTCCTAAACCTATAAAAACAAACCTCTATAATATTTAATAATTATATGTTATAATCAATATAGATATTATAATGTTGAAGTATCATAACCCTTATAAACCCTATTGTCAATTTGTTCCTATAATCCCTTATTTGTATCATCCCTATAATTCCTCGACTTTTACCTCTAATCCATTTTCTCTACACCCTATAACCTCTACCTTCTCCCCTATTCGTATCATCCCTATAATTCCTCTATTTTTACCTTTAATACATTTATTCTATACTCTATAACCTCTACATTCTTATTTCATATCTAGAAACCTATAACCACTATGACTCTTGATCCTTATAACCCTTAATATTTAACTTGCATCCCTTAAAACCAAATAACCCAATACCACATAATGTATATACACCCTAATATGTATAACATGTGCAACAAATAAATAATATTATAGTTAACCCCATTTTATGCTAAATCAGATAGCCAATAAATATTCTAACACCTAATATATAACCCTTAAAAACATTATCCCTTATAAATTATAACAACTTTAAACCATAATGCTTGAAACCCTAAGCATAATAAGTTTAATCTCTATATTTCCCGATATATCCTTACATGTTCTATTTTTTAAGAACATTTCGAGGCATAACACCTTGTCCATATATCATTCAATCCTTATATCATGTATCTCTTCACATATAACCTTTATAACCACTAACCCATATTATCCTTAACGGTTATAACCTTTAATTCATAACCCATATTTCCCTAAGCCGCTATTTTTTGTTATTATCTTTTAGTATCAAATATTAAACCCAATAAACCCCATCATAAATTACCCTTAAACCCTAAACTTATAATCCTAAACCTCTATACCATTTAATTCTTACATATTATAATCCATATGGATAATATAATCCCTTATTTGTATCCCTTATAATCAATAATATCTATAAATATTAAAACCTAAATCGACTCTTATACTCTACTATCTATGCACTTAGCTCTAGATTGACTTCTACTATTCCCCAACCCTTTCACAAAACGGGTTCCATGGCTTAACAACCTACTGCAACACTAGTATCAAACTTCTCTTTGATTTATTCAATTATTTTCTAATTATTACGAACCCTTATAAAAAATGGGTTCCTCCTATTTATAACTTCTACAAGACCATGCAGAGTTGACTCCATACAACTTACTTAATGCAGGTCGTTATTGGCCATAAAAATGGTTACAAATTGGTAGACTGGCTGACATAAGGAACAATTGTCTTGACTTAAAAATATTCCTTCATACATGTGTTGTTCGCGAGCTTGCGTTGACTTTATCAACCATTATCTTTCCTATGTGTCGCTTTCCAGTCATGTCACTTTATAGCCGTTACTTTTCTGCACATATGGAGATTCTCCTTTCCTTCATCGCATTATCCATTGTTGCATATTTCTCTCTTCTGCGCTTCCTTTCCTTCCTTCACTTTTCCATTTGTTCTCTTATTCTTCCTACGCTTGCTCTTTGATTTCTTCCTTGTTCTCTTTCACGGTCCAACAGGTCACCAACACTCACATGTGGATCGTCCCAAGCCACTAATCAAATATATGGTTCTAGTGCTGGCTGTACCACAGTACCAACCTTATCCAGAAATACTTTGAGAATTCCTTATACCTCAACGACTTCTTCTTGTACCTCCTTTGCTTGCTTTTCCAATTGCTCAACATGGTCAGAACTAATATGTCCCAACACTACAACAAAAATTGGATTTAGCGTTGAATTTAGCGCTGGATTTTAGTGTAATTTTTTCATAATTGTGGTCAACAATCCGGCACTAAACCAGGCGCTATTGTACATTTTCGTAAAACGCTGTCTATTGCATCTTTTTTTTCGTCCTTTTTAACATCCATTTTTGTGTCCATTTTTGCACCCAATTTTTTGCATCTAATGTTACGCCTTTATTTGTGTCCAATTTTTCAACTTCTATTGCATCTTTTTTCGCATCCTTTGTTACATCCTTGTTTGCACCCAGTTTCACGCTTATTTTTGCATCCAATGTTACGTCTTATTTTGCTCCTAGTTTTCATCAAGTCTTGCACCCAACTTTGCACCATGTTTTACATAAAATTATGTGTCCAATTCTGCATCTAGGTTTGCATCCAATTTTAGGCCCAATATTGCGTCTAGTTTTGCATCAAAATTTACTTATAATGTTGCATCCCCATTTGCATCTAATTTTATATCTTGTTTTACGTATTTTTTTGTATCCATGTTTGTGCCAAATGTTTCATCTCGTTTTACTTCATATTTTGCATCTAGGTTTGCACCTAGTGTTGCATCCCGATTGATGTCTTTTTTTGCATCTATGTTTGAGCCCAATCTTGCACCCAGTGTTGCACCTAGTGTTGTGCCTAGTTTTGCGCCCATGTTTGTATCTAATATTGCATCTAGTTGTGTGTCCAATGTTGCATCCCATCTTGCATTCAATATTACGTCTAGTTTTACATTCAATGTTTTGTCTCGTCTTGCATCTAAAATTGTGTCTCATTTTAAGTTTTTGTTTGTGTCAAATGTTGCTTCCAGTTTTGTCCCTAGTGTTATGCCTAGTTTTATGTCCATCGATACACCATATTTTGTGGTCAATTTAATGTCCAATTTTACATCTAGTTAGGAATCCACTTTTTCATCTATTGTTGCATCTAGTTTTGGACCTATTATTACATCTAGTTTTGAGTCATTAATTGTGTCTAGTGTTGAGTCTATTTTTGCATCCAATTTTGCGTTTAGTGTGACATCCATTTTTGTGTCCACATTTGCGTCTGACATAAGGTCGTATTTTGTGTCCACTTTTATGTTTGGTGTGACATCCACTTTTACATCATGTTTTGCATTTAGTATTGCGTCTAATATTGCATCCATCTTGCACTACTACATTTTTTACCTTTAAAAATTATACATTACAATATCATTATGGCATGGAGGAATCGAACCACCAATCTCCTGCTTGTAAAGTAGGTGCTCTTCCATTGAGTTAGCACCCTCTAAGAATTAAGAAGAGGAGCAATATTAACACATAGATTTCATCATTTGTAATTCTAATAAAATACAATAAGATCCAAAGACAAACATGCATAAAATCCAATTTATTTTTCCAAACACACTAATAAGAAAAAAAATATACCATGCTTAGGCAACAAAATATCCTAAACAATTATGCAATCTTATTGTCATGCAACCATTCAATATTCCCCTACACCCATTTCATGGAAGGTCACCCTTTAAGAGGATAAAATTCTTTAGTTCACTAGTTTTAAAAAAGTGTTGCAACTCATTGGATATGCAATCATATTCCTCATACAAAAAAAAAATGAACACATCTTGTTTAACCAGGGCCAACATGTACAAATTTCTTAATGGGAAAATGGTTCATTAATTTGTGTTAATCTCTATATGAAGATTATTATATAAGAACAAAAATTGGAGTTGGATGTGGTGCCTCTATGTTAATTGTTTGAGTATTATGGTAAAAGTCTTTGTAGCATAAGCAAGGAGCCTCTTATGGACTCTCTTGCAACATTTGTGTTGCACCAAGTACTTGCATCACTCTAAAGAAAGGTCAAGGCATAGCATTCACTGTGATGTACAAGAATGCATGAACAATGCCATAATTAGCCTCTCATAGCCCATCCTCACCCACAAATGTCAAAATGACAAGTTCTTGCCTTGCTCTCTCGAAGAATGAGAAGTTGCTCAAGAACAATGAATGGCAACCATTGTCATGAATGCTAAGCTAGCTAATGATGGTTAGGAGTCCACTTTGAATAAAAACATAATTGATGTTCATGGATTTGTGTGATTTCCTCCTCTCATGCCTTAATGGAAAAGCTTTAGGGTTGCTATATTTTGGGTGCTAAGTGACATTTATGGAAAATCACTAAATGTGAATTCCTAGTTGCCAATTTTGATAACTATTTTTATGCTCTTTAAGCAATTTGGATTAACATTTTAAACTTTATTAGGTTGTGACATAAGCTACACAACCCATTGTTTATGTATAAATGTGTAAAATGTACATTGATATTATTAATAGTTAAAAGAAGCAGTATACAAACAAACAAACTCATCATATCAAAATCACTCTAAATAAGAGCAACAATCAATAGCACTCACCTTCCTTCACATGACAAATGGACTAACTTTGGAGAATTCTATCAAAGTAATATTTATCCCATAATGCAATCATAACATAACAATAATTATGTATTTTAACTCACTAAACACCTAAGGGATATCTTTTTCATAGGAGGGACTACCCACCTACTTTAAGCTTGGACTTCAATATTTGTCATGGTCAGTGATAGTGTTCATTAATACTTGATATTTTCACCTACAATTTAATCTACCTTCATTCACCATGTCCTAAATCATCAATATTATAAGCAACGAGCATTCATACTTTGAAAATAAACATATAACACTCCTTTCTAGTGGGACCTAATGATGCCTATTACAACTAATATTGAATGCAACTACCATTAGTACTTTAAAAATAAACACATACCTCTCCTTCCTAATGATGCCTACTACATCTAATATAACTTCATGCTCCATGTTCTAAATCTTTAATATTGTATACAACTACCATTAGTTCTTTAAAAAAAACACATAACACTCCTTCCTATGGTACCTAATGGTACATGTTGCCTAAGGATAAATATATGTTGATTTTGCACAAGAAATTTTAATATATACAGCATAATCAGCACTCGCAATGAACAAGTAGTGCAAACTTTATCACTTCCAATATAGGTTACCCCCTTGAATGGAACTACCATTAGTACTTTAAAAATAAACACATACCTCTCCTTCCTAATGACGCCTACTACATCTAATCTACCTTCATGCTACATGTTCTAAATCTTTAATATTGTATGCAACTACCATTAGTTCTTTAAAAAAAACACATAACACTCCTTCCTATGGTACCTAATGGTACACGTTGCATAAGGATAAATATATGTTGATTTTGCACAAGAAAAAAAAAATATATACAACATAATCGACACTTGCAATGAACAAGTAGTGCAAACTTTGTCCCTTCCAATATAGGTTACTACCTTGAAATATCTACTTGTTTCCTCTTGCTAGGGTAAGTGAGCGAGGCTATCTTCATTTAATCCTGGTGAACCTAAGAAAAAGAGGTGTAAGATTGTTGCAATCTTTAAAGGTGCTGCAATTTATTAGGGCATGTAATTTTTCTGTGGATGAGGAGTCACCTTAGCAACCTAAATCATATTCTTGCAAATTGGTTATCCAAGCTAATGGGTGAAAAATCATATGGCAAGTTTCATAAGTGACCAAAGATGGCTGACAACATTTACAGGTCTTTGCTTTGATTCCAAGCAGAACAATAAACTTTATGGATTGAATCTTTGCTTTTAAGATTGGATGTTCAATTTCAGCAACATCATTTCTTTGACAAATCAGAGCATTGAACCAGAGCCTAACTAATGTGGTTCCAACAGTAGCTAGAAATTCTCTTAATTAAAGCTTTCCTTTCAAGATTCGATTCCTAGTTGCAGCCATATCAGCGTTTTGACAAACTGACTAGGAAGTCGAATCATTTTGTTGAAACTAGATGCTACTTTTATCAATCTTGCAAGCCGGTTTGTTAACTTCCCACATCCATATGCATATTAGGCTTCAGTGGATTGTAATGAGACATGTGGTGAATTATAGACAATTAGGATCCTCTTCTCCCTCAGAGGCTTGACCTTTACATATGCCCCTCAGAGGCTTGACCTTTACATATGCCTTCAAACACTGTGACGCACTGATGAGCTATTGTCTCATTAAATTCGAGGCCTCAAGAATGTTGCCCTTGACAAAGACAGAGATGGCATCACAGTAGAGGTCTTATGGTGAAATGCATGAGAGGCCATTCAAAAGTAAAAGCTTGTAATCTCCTCATACAGAAAGGCATATTAGAAGGGAAAAAAACATGTATAGATAATAGGACAGACAAACATAGAATCTCTCCAGTCAGAAACATGGAATTAAATATCATTGGCCCAAATGTGTTATGCTGCTATACTAATAAAATACCCCTTTCAAATTTGTTAAAAAATGAAAGATACATTCCATGATTGTTATGAACCTGATTTTAACTTATTACCAATAGCTCTTGGCTTTCCCATCAAATGTTATATCTTTGGCCGCATTTAGCAAACAATAGTAGGAAAAAGAACAGGCACAATGAAATGTTAGTGGCGTAATGTTAATGTTCAAGTTAGTGTTTGGAGTTAGTTTTTCCAAGTCTGATAGTGTACGGTTGCAATAGGAGATCTAGGAGGGGTCTCGGAGTGGAGATCAGGAGATAGAAGACGAAAAGGAAGAGGACCTTGCCCTAGCATCCAAGAGTAAGGGAATGTCAAAGAAGGGCTCTATTTCAGAAGACATTTCTAAGGGCAAGAAGAAGCAAGACACCCACAAGGTGAAGTGATTTGCATGCCATCAAATAGGACATTATGCTAAAAAGTTCCCTAACGAGAAGAAGGGAAAACAAAAGAAGCATGTAGTTGTTACAACTAATATGGATGAGTTTGCGGCTAAATTCACAGGATGAGTATTCACTCATTGCATGTCTCTCTAACTCAATGGCCACCAATGTGTAGTACACTGACAATGGTCCTTCATGTCACATGACTAGAGTACGGGATTGTTTCACCATCCTAGAAGAGCACAACTCAAACTTCAACATTGAACTTGGTGACAATGCCAACTACAATTTAATAGGCACAGGTATTGTGAGGTTTCAGAGGGAGTCTAGGAAGTCATTTTTGGTGAAAGAGATACTATATGTACCAAGATAAAGAAGACTCTGCTCTCAGTAACAGCCTTGGAGGACGTAGGGTATGTTGTGTTGTCCTAGGAGGGACAATCCTTCATCCTTTCAGAGGGAGTAGGTACCTAGAATGCAACAACGAGGCTTGGTATCAGGGAGGGTGGATTGCACAGGTTGTTGGGATAGTCTGTAGTAAAGTCCAAGGGGAGCTTGGAGCATGGATCAATGCCAGTGACAGAGAGCATGAGGCTTCTGTCTGTTAGAAATTGGCAACAAGAAAGGTCCTCTATCATTGCATGTGTCCTTGCATGCTAGAAGACATAAAGGCATGAAGCCAAATGTATTAATGTGATTTTTCTAAGTTTAGACTTAGAAAAGCACATTAAGTGATCTAATTATTAATTGAATTAATGGAGTCACTTTTATAAAGTGAAAGTGAAAATAATTTAACTGATGGCTAATTTAATCTTGGCCATTGATCCATAGTGAGGGTTAGGGTTTCGTTTGCCCATTGAGTTAAAAGAAGATTTGGTGGAGAGGACACACACGGAGACAAACAAAGAAGTTAGGGAAAGAAGTTTGCAGAGAAGACAAAGGAGCATTCACTAGGAGGATTCGCCAACTGATCAAGCAAACCACATGACCGTACCAGTTCGTTATGAGGGAGGTCGTACACAGCAAGCAGAGGTTGTACACATCAAGCAGAGGTCGTACAACATCTGTACGAATTTCGTACAACTGACGTTGGACCGTATGGATTCTGTACTGCTGATGCAGAGGACCGTACTGTTGACGCAAGAGGTTGTACAGCCGCGTAGGGGGCATACTGATTTGCAGGTCTGCTCAATGATTCGCAAAGGTTCTATTTTTCCAAGTTGGGCGAATTGATCTGTTGGGTTGTATTTGTTTTATATCTTCATAATAAAATTTCTTATCTAATTGTTGCACTGGTTTTCCCATCTTAAGTTTTTTTGGGGATTTCCAAACCCAAAAATACTGTCTCTATTGATGTAATTATTGTGATATGTTTCTCGGTTTTTATTTTCCGATGCATTACGAGTAAAGACACTCATATGTGGTTATCAGTAAAAATTAAAATATACTCTGTAACTCAAGTTTGAATTTTACTATTGTGCAACCGGAAATACACTGATACTCTGTTTTGCATCTTTACAAGAGAGAGGCCCTTCTCTGCATGATGTTACTCAAATATTCATGCTGTCTATCTCTCTTAAAGAATAGAAATGATTTTATTAGATGTATTTTTAATGCTAGATTAGTTTTGGCGTTGACATTTGGTTTTTAGTTTTTTAAATTGTTTATATTAATTTTTGAATGATAAAAATAAATGATTAACTAAATTAATAATAAATAGCTCATACAGGAAAACAAATAGTCCAAGTACAAAAATAGACTACAAAAATATATTGATTAGCAGTAGGCGATAGTTGTTACTCATATTATAAATAATTGTCGGCCAGTTAATCGTGACTCAGATTAAAAATGAAGCCTACAATTGAATACCTGATTGGAGCATAGAAAAGACCCGTCGTTGTCTTCAATTTGGAATTCTTTTTGGGATACTTGTATTTATATTTTACTATTTTTGGTTTATAGGTTTAACTTTGGAAAATGTAACCTATGTTGTTCGGTATAGTTATATTAGATAAGAAAAAGTATTGTGATTCGTTTTATTAAATTATTAAATAATTAAAAAAATTAGGATATCTCAACTACGATGGAACTCGGTGTATCTTAAGGAAAAAAAAACCATGGCATAGTCAATCATATAATTTGGGATTAGTTTGAATTTTTGAAGTACTTAGATATTTAAGTTACATAATGTTTTATGTTATTGTTGGTAAACGTGGTCTTTCTCCAAGAAATTTAAATTTTTTATTTTATGGACAGCCTGTGAATTAGGGCTTCCTTAAAACATTATTCGATTTTAATTATTATCGTGTGAATCCACCTCTGTGTAGGAAGAAGGAAATAAATGAGCGCATGGAAAAACTCTTACGTCACTTTCATTTCATATCTCTCTCTCAGTGTAGAGGTATTCATGTCCCGGTGGAGGAGTGCTCTCGGCCTAATTGGGCTGTTTAGCTTTATGTTATTTTATATTAATGTTCTTTATTTTTTATTTTATAAATCTGTGCTTATTTTTTATTTTTTATTATATATATAGTATTTATAGTTTCTTCATTCTGTGTGAGACAGACATATATACATACATTGCAGCTACTCAGCTTCAGACGGAGAAGAATACTTCAGCCTTTGCAACAGCCAAATGAAATGATCTCATATTTTTCAGGTATTTTTTCTAAATTTTGTCTTGTTAAATATGATTATCAAAGTATGATTAGTTAAATCATGAGTTTCCATAGTTTTCTGTAAATTGTCATCTTAATAATCATTTATATAAATATTATTTATAAAGATAACTATTTGATATTTTATATATATTTTCTTATAAAAATAAGATTTTTTTTTAATTTTTCCTCCTTGTGGTTAGACTCTCTGTGGGTGCTAATAATGAATTAACATAAATACAAATCTTACAAATATGTAAATGGATAGGTAATTTCCTATTTTATTATTGGAAACCGTAAGAATCAACATTCAAAACAGATTATAAGAACAAACTCTTTATCCTGCATTCATGAACTAGAAAGTTCAGTGATTTGTGCCATTTCTATCTTATTCACCCTCTTTTCTGCATAAAAATGGTTTTCCAAGTAATATATACTTGGACATATTCAAAACTTACTTAATTTATCAAAAAAATTATATGTTTGATCAAACTTGAACTTATTCCAATAGGATATTTTTTTAGATTTGATTGTAATAGTATACATCTTCATCATCTGTGAATATTACACGTACTCATGTAAGGTAGGTTAACGCTTGTGGCACCAGACAGCCCAAAAGAGAAGAAATGGGCATGGAGTGCCTCCTTGTTTGTCCATTTAGTGTTCAATGCTTAATTAGATTTAAATTCTAACAGTGAAAATAGTTAGAACAACTTTTGAATTATGAAAAGATTTATTAATTCAATTAACAATAAATAAATATAAATACGGCAATGAAATTAATACAGTAATATTTTTTTATCAACAGTGAGCATAGAATAGTTGTTACTCAGATTAAAAAAATAATTGTAACTCTCTTTACCATAAGTTAAATTAGAAATTAAGTCTTTGGCATTACTATTAATTGTAGTATTTATGATCAAAACATTATTTCAGATCAAGATTATTCATTGTTTTTACTATAGTTTAAATTAAATAAGTTTACTAATGAGAAAGATTGAATTATACTTAATCAATTGTTTTCTGCTGGTAGTTTAAATTAGATCAATTTTAAAATTTCAATTAGTTTGAATATGTTTCAATTGGATCAAACATATTTTATCATTTTATGTGACCAAGATTAACATTATAAAAAATGTTCAATTAATTTGATTATTGTTAAGTGTAATTAAGTTTATTAGTTTTAAGGGTAATTTCTAATGGTTATGAGACCAAGTTTTTTTTATGTTAGATAAAAATTTATGTTTTCATGTAGTTCCTTCTTAGCAGGTAGAGACTAAAGTAAAGAGCCAAACCTACTAAAAAACACATTCAAGTAGAAGCAAGATGCAAGGGTGAATGCACTTTGAAAAAGAACTCCAATGAGGTATGCAATGAAATGAATGAGATTAAATTAGATTTTGGTTATAATGTATAGTATTTTTGCTTGTCATGTGATTATTACTTGTAATAAAATTTTAGAAACAATTTTATTTATATACTTTTAGTTGGAAGAGTCACTTTGTCAAATTCTTAATGAGCTGAATGATTTTGAGTTAACTTTAGTATCAACACACTCTTTTCTCCATTTACAACAAAGCTCCAAATTAAATTTCTAACTAACTTTAGACTTGGTACTCGGCCAATCTGTTATAAGGTGAAAAATTTTAATATTCAATCTTCTATTTAGGGATTCTATTTAAGTAAACAATTTCAATCTTTTTTATGGATTCTATTTACTTTTTATTTATTTTTTTATTTAAATAATTTAGTTTTTTTTTTCAAACTAAGTTGTTGATTGATCTAGTAATTAGCACAGTTTCTAGGTGTAAAGTAATTTATGGACTTTATATATACATAAAATTTCCGTGGTAGTCTTTAAAAAGTTAAGTGGTTTTGATTTTAGTTTTGAACCAGTAATGTAATTTCAAAATGATTTTATTAATCTCTTATAAATAATGACTTTTGTAAATTTATTATATTATTTTAAATTGATTTATTAATAATATTTTTTAATTATTAAAACTTAAAACTAAATGTTAATTACTTTTTTATATTAATTTTTATTTTTAAATTAAATTTTTATTATAATATTTATATATTATTTTATTATATATATTTTTAATAAATTAATTACTTTTAACTATCTATTTCTAAGTGTTTATCTTATTTTTTATTATCTTTTATTAATAAAATTTTAGATTTATTTTCTTTTAATAATTTTTCAATATTAATTTTTTTTTAATTATTATTGATTAATTAAATATTTTTATTTATTTTTTAAATTTATTTTTATCATAAAATCAATAACTTTTTTGAATATATATTATTATATTGTATTTTTTTTTTTTTTTTTTTACTTTATTCTTCACTTTATGGATAATGAATACAATGTTTAAAAGAAAATAGTGATGCCATTTATTCGTTTTATATATATATATATATATATAAAGTTCCTTCACTTCATGTTATGGATTTTAGGCGGAAACATTAAAAAAAAAACCTACCCAAGGAAAGAGTTTAGTAAGTACTAATGGTAAAAGAAATCGAAGGAAAGATTTTATAAAACGAGTTTGGGTCTTTATGGTCTTTAAATATGAAGGGTGCTTAATGCAACTATCAGAAAGAAAAAAATACCATACTGAATGATCCATTTTCGTTGAGGTTCAACTTCTCCCTCTCCGAATTAAGTAAGAAAAGCCATCAAAATGACAAGTAGCGGGAACAGATTGGTCGTTATCATGGCAGTCACCTGCCTGATTGACTACTACCTCAATTCAACATTTTGAACCCCATACAGAAGGTTTTTCCGTACCAACTTCTTCTACCTATACCGCAGTTGAAGCACCTAAAGGAGAATTTGGTGTGAACCATCAACCTAACTGTAACATTATGGTAAAATGCCTTTTTTTTAATAAAAAGTTGTCTCAACTAGTGATTATTTTTCTTCCTTTTTAATTTTTTTTCTTTTATATTAAAATAATAATTCAAAAATGCTCATAAAACATATTGTACAGCACACAAAAAATAGAAATATGAATTTACCTTTGGTATTCAACTTTCGTTGTATTTTGTATTTTAAATTTATGATCTGGAATTTTTATAACTTTTTACTTTTAATTTAAAATTGAGTATTTATTTATATTGTTTTGGTGGGTGGAATCTTTTTAGATGCAAATTTATGGTATTTATGATTAGAAATAACATAATTATTTTTTAATAGCTTGTTAAGGTTTTCTTTATGTTAGTTAATAAATTTATTTAAACTTGATTTTATTAATTGAGTTTGCAAAAATATTGGTAATTAAATTTGATTGAAATTGGTTTTATGCATATTTTATGATATGTTACTTTATTGAATTTTTTCATTAAGTTTGAAAAATATTAGTAATTGTTTCATTGAAATTGCTTTTTATATATATTCTATGATTTGATAGTGTGGATTTTGAAATAGTTTAGTGTTTTGTTAAATTAAAATTGCTATTTTGGTTAATTTTATTTCAATGATAATGAATTGTTTTAAAATGTTTTTTTTTCATGGTTAATATATCTTTCTTTTATATTTATAAATTTACTTAGAATATTTAAATGAGAATAATATTATAGAAAACATGTGTTTTTTATGGGTATTAAAATGTATACATTTATCTTATAATGTTTGCATTAGTATGGCCATAGGATTTCTATTGAAAGTCTTGTATAGAGTGTTTTCAAAGGACCATTTTGGGAAATTGCCTGGAAACAATTTCCTAACTCGGTATCTTGACACATGTGCCTTTTGTTGTAACTGGAAACTGGGACGTCGTTGCACTAGTAATAGGTGGAGGGAGGTAACTCCCAGAGAAGCCCTCCCAGTACGCCCCAAGCCGGGTGGTCGACCATGTCTACACAAGGTTTTTAAAGTGGTCTAACGAGGGACCCCCCTTTGTTAACACTCTATACATGCAACCTAAGAGCTAGTATCTATTTCCTTAGTAATTATACCATACACTTATAACCTATTATAACATTTTTACTTTATAAACCTTAAATACTTTAACCCCTATCACACAACCCCTCTAAACCCTAGCTACCTTAGCCACTATATCATCCAACCCATATAATGCATAACATCTAACATTTAGAACATAACATTTACAAATCCTACTAGCCCTTAATATTAACCCTTAACAAATGTAACACCCAAATTTTATAACCAAACAACTAGTCACTATAATTCTTATGAGCTTAAGACCAAAACCCCTATAACTCTTAGTTGTATCCCCACCATTTACTTATACCCCCCTTCTCCCTAACTTCCTTATAAATCTCAAAACCCCTAATATTCCTACTCTCTATATCTTTCAGTCCTCCAACCCCCCTCCTCCACCCTATCCCTAATCATCCTCCCCCACATCTCTCTCTCTCTCTCTCTCTCTCTTGCTCTCTCACTCTACTCCTCCACCTACCCACAACACCTCTCTCTCTCTCTCTGTCTCTCTCTCTCTCTCTCACACACACACACACACACACACAAAAATAAACCCCCTTCTCCCTCTCTAGCTCTCTCTCCTCTCTACCCCCTAATCCTTACTAACACATTATCTCATTGTATATCTATCATACTCATCCACCTACCCATAACCCCCATCATTTAATAATATCTCCCAACCATCTAAAACCCACCCTCTCTCTTTATCTCTCTCTATCTATTCCTACACTTAATCCCCCTCTCAATCCCTAACCCCCCTTTCTCTCTCCTAGTCCTATCACTTACCACCACCCTCTCTCTCTCTCCACCTAATCCTTACCCCCTCTCTCTAATTATCTTATAATCCCCCTCCCCCTACCACTAACAATCCTCTTATATTTGAGTCACTATCTCTTCTCCTATACCATCGCTTCTCTCTCATTTCCCTCCCCAAAATCGTAAACCCCTTGGTCTCTATCTCTCTCTCCCCTAATCCCCCTCATCTCCACTACCCCTTATCACCCCCATACCCCCTTATCTCTCTACCATCCTCGCCAAACTCCTAAAATCCATGATCTATGTTGCCTTTAAATTACCTACACCTAATATCTAACTCTATCTCTCTCCCATAAACCCCCTCCTCCCTCTAACCCTTAACCCCCCTCTCTCCCTACTATACTCCTATCACTAACTACCTCTCTCTCCCTCTCTCCCTAACACCCATCTCTCCCTCCTCTACTCTTATCACTAACTACCTCTCTCTCTCCCTCCCTCTCTAACCCCCCTCTCTCCTTGCTCTACTCTTATCTCTCTCTCTCTCTCTCTCTCTCTCTCTCTCTCTCTCTCTCTTACACACACACACACACACTTTCTCTCTTACCCTAAACCCACCCACTCTTCAAGTATACCCCCACCCCCCTCTCTCCCATCATCCTTAACACCCACATTCTCTCTCTCACAATCATCTCCATAATCCCACCCCTACCATTAACCTTTCTCCTCCCTTATTTCTCTCCCCCATCCTCCCCCTAACCCTAACTATCCCTCTCTCTCTCTCCATAGTCCCCACATGTTTCTCTCTCCCTTAACCCCTTAACATATTCCTTATCTCCCTCTCTTTCTCTCCCTGCAACCCCACCCTCTTTATATGTTTTTGTTGATCCCCCTTCCCCTACCACTAACTATCCCCACACAATCACTTTATATATATAACCCCACCTCCATGCCCATATATATATATATATATATATATATATATATATTATAAACACAAAAACACACCCTATTATTTTTAATTTCACTCCTCCTCCTAACATCAACACTGCTCGTCCCTCTATCCCTACTCCCAATGCCCTGCTCCTCACCCCCTACCCCTAGCCCACATCTCTCTCTCTCTCTCTCCCTCTCTCTCTCTCTCTTTATATATATATATATATAACCTCCCTCCTCTCTCTCCCTAACCCCCCCTCCTTTCCTTTGCCCCTAAGCTTTTTCTCCCTCTCTCATAATCTCCCTCCTCTCTCTCTCTACTAAAAGAATCCCACTCCTCAACTATACTCTCCTTCTCTATAAATATCCTAACCCTTCCCAAACTATTAACCCTCCCGATCTCTATCTATTTATCTACCCCCACCTTTCTTATCCTTGCTACCCTTAACCATCCCCCCCCATTATCTNGCTACTTTTTTGTTTGTATTTTTGACATATCTCCCCGTGTTTTTACTCAAATTTCGATCGGGAGAGTTCATTGGATGCGGAATTAAATTCTGCATCCAACAAATACCCACTCAGCATACTTTTGACGAACCCCGCTACCCCAAAAATAAGAAATACCTGAAAAAATGAAATGATGATGTCATCATTTCATTTTTTCAGGTATTTCTTATTTTTTGGGGTAGCAAGGTCCGTCAAAAGTATGCTGAGTGGGTACTCGTTGGATGCAGAATTTAATTCCGCATCCAACGAGCTCTCCCGATCGAAATTTG
>LPNX010528795.1:2894-25895 GCA_001517045.1 Pseudotsuga menziesii
AGGGTAGAATAACACTACTTTATGCTTTAAAACTTGAACTAAACCAGAAAGAAACTCGAGAGGTAGTACCTGTTCAAAATTTTGAATCTAGATCTCAGAGTGGTTAAAGTTTGATCAAATGCTGGATGCTGGGACCTGGGGCTCTATGAAGCTGGAACCAACGAGCTAACCTGTGGGAAGAAATAAGGAGCCTACAAATTATCCATTTTCTCATGTGGCAAATCGAAATATATATAAGAAGCTTGGAAATTATGTCCTCTGACTGTTATTCTTCTTCGTATAATGGGTCTGATTCTTTGTTTTTCACCCTCTTGGGATGAATACAGGTAGAGCCTCTTTCTCAGCCGAAAAAAATCAGAGAACTCAATCTCATCCCTAATCAGTAAACAATAATAAAAAAATTACCATCCCAAAAACACATATTCGAATACCCAAATGATTTTATGCCTGAGGATGGCGAAATTGAGCTCGAGGACTCTGGTTTTTATTGTGCAGTGATATTTGGCTGGGCACAAATAGGTTTTTTTTATGCCCAAGTCAAGACCAATCCTCATTCATCATAGCATCTGATACCAAATGGCCAAGAGCATGTAGGGAAGAGCACAACGCACCTGGCATCTTAATCCGACTGGGGTCCATGGCCCCCAAAACAAATACCTCTATTTTTTGTGCAAGCTCATAATAGGACTGTGAAACGGGAATCCAAAACACCTGTTCTCGGACCTCTGGAGTTCCATTCGCTGGAAAAATCTCTTCGGCTTGAAACCACACATTATTCAACTGATTATCGCGCGCGCTGAACAAAATTCACAAAAAAATCAACCCGCGTGCTTAAACTGGCCGTCGCTATATCGACGCCTTGACCGTTTTATGACGGTGCCGTCGCTATAGCGACGGTCTGGCGTGGATACAGCGACGAAAGTTGGGGTTTCTTAAAAAAAATTGTAAAAATGCATAATTTACCCTTGATTTTTCCACGAAAGTAAAACTAACGTGGAAAACTAACGTGGCAAAATTGATCGCATGTACTAGTGCCATTTGGTGTTGCAAACATGGAAAAGATATCTGAGATGGTATCCACATCTTGAAACAAACTGGAGCATAATATTAAAACATCATCCACAAATAATAAATGCATAATCTAAAGGTGCTAAGAAATTTGAATCCCATTCAGGTTTCCCGCCCTACAAGCCTCCTTTAAGGACCTAATTAGTCCTTCAGCCACCAATAGAAATAAAAGTGGTGAAAGTGGGAATCCCTGATAGAGGCCTCTTTCAGCATGAAGAAAAAGTGAGACAACTCCTTTAATCAAGACCGGGAAAGATACTGTAGTGATGCAACTCATGATCCACTTGATAAAAGAAATGCAAAAACCAAGATGGGTTAGGAGCATACAAATGTATAACCAACTTACCTTATCATACGATTTAGAGAGGTTGATTTTGAGAATAGCCCCTTTGATGTTTTTGGTTTTCATGCTATGGAGACCCTCCTGAGAAACCCCAATAGCTTCATGGATATGTCTCCCCTCCAAAAACCCAAATTGTTCAGTCATGATATGTTCAGATAAAATACCCTTCAATCTATGAGCGATCACTTTTGTAACCACTTTGTAACTACAATTACAAAGAGATATGGGACTAAAATCATTCAATGATAGTGGATTGTCTACTTTTGGAATCAGTTCTATAATGGTAAAGTTAAAACTGGTTGGGATTCTACCAATAATACGGGTATCCTCCACTGCCATCAGTAAATCACCACCCATGAGATCAAAAATCTCAATGAAAAACTTAATGGTCCATTCATAAGGTCTTGGGATTTTGTCCTCCTAGAAAATATGAAGCACCACCTTGAGATCCTCTTCTTTAACTTCTTCCATCAGAGCCATGCTATCCTCTTCCTCCACAAACTGAGGGAAAATATGTGCAATACGAATAATCTCTGTAGTAGATTCCTAGGCTGGAGCTCAAAATAAGTTCTGAAAATATTCAATCCATGTCCTGGCCATTCCTTCAAAGGAATCATGTTTCAAGCCTTGACCATACACTAGACTCCAAATTGTGTTCGATTCTTTCCTTCACTTGGCATAGGCATGAAAAAAAATTGTGTTATCTTCCCTGCATTCCAACCAAATAGCCCTGCTTTTTAATCTCCATGTCTCCTCCCTTTCTAGTAAAAGAGTGTTCCTTCTCCCCTCCAAACTAGTTAGTGAATCTTTTTCCATCTTGGTCAGCATACTCCCCCCTCCTTTTCCAATGTCTTAGCAATTTCCTTTTCCATCTGTTTTAGTTCACGAACTTCCCTGCACCTCTTATCAGAAGCCCATCCTTTTATAGATGCCTTGATCTTATGAAAGTTTGCAAAAAATTGAAATGTTGCAGAGATCCTACTTCCCGGATCAAATGGTTCCCAAATATTGGCGATCAACATACAAAAGGTGGCATCTTTAAGCCAAATATTGGTAAATTTCATAGGGATGGGAGGTTTTATAGGCCCATTCCTATATTCTAGAAAAATGGGAAGGTGTTCTGAGTTTCCCCCCACTTTCCACTCACTGACGGATGAAATGATGCATGTCCACCACCTTTTTAGTCACTAGAAAATGATCCAGCCTCTTAGCTACACGCCCCTCCCCACATCTGTTATTTTTCCATGTGGGTTTGAGCTCTGTAGGTTCAATATCTAGCCATTTCCTCTCAATCAACTTATGTGTGAAATATTCTATTAGCATATCATTGTAGTCATGAGGCCCCCAAACCTTAGCCTACCCTAGTGAAAAGTTTAAATCCCCCCCAATGATCACCATATCACCCCTCAATAAATAATTGTTAAACAAATTATCCCATAATGGGATCATGTTCAGGTATGACCCATAGATATTAAAAACATTGATAGGCTCCCCATGATCCAGATCCTGAAAAGTCATGCCAAGAACAGACTCCATTCCCTAGATATTCAGGATCCTAACCATTTGAGCATTCCAGCCCATGGCTAGCCCCCCAGAATGCTCCCAAACATCCAACGTCTCAAACAACCATCCCAGAAAGCAACATTCCAACTTACTTTTTACCACATCACCATTTCCTAAAGTCTCTTGCAACATAAAATGATGAGTTGCATTATATGAAATATTTCATATAATTTGAATGTGAATGTTTTTCTCATAAGTACTAACTTTAATTCTTGAACTGTATTTTGAAGTGAATCTATTTTCTATCTAAAATAAATTACACCTTCATTACATGAATTCAAAGTTGTATTTGAAAACTCGCTCTGTGGCTTCCTCTTCTGTAATGTCTGTTAATTTCCCTCATGAGTTGGTTAGAAGCTATTTGAGAGAAAATAAAGGCTTTGTAATTTCTAGGGTTCTGGTGCATGTAGGCTTCATAGCTTCTTGAGAAATCATGAAATTAAGAGTTCCAAACTATTAGATTCTGTGCAATGTTGCACTTTAACATTATTTTGAACATAATTACTGAGGTTGGAGTCTGGATTTAATGTTCCACTTGAACATTTATTTGAACATAATTACTCATTAATTTGATGATTCCTTCGCCCTCCATGAAAATTTAAAAAATCTTAAACCTTTAATTTTACATCCCATTCA
The DNA here is from genome assembly GCA_001517045.1 of Pseudotsuga menziesii. Taxonomy (NCBI): domain Eukaryota; kingdom Viridiplantae; phylum Streptophyta; class Pinopsida; order Pinales; family Pinaceae; genus Pseudotsuga; species Pseudotsuga menziesii. The sequence continues at coordinate 6,505 of LPNX010528795.1, forward strand.
CCTGTCTCATGGAAATTGCAAATTTGATGATTTTTTCATGTCCTTTAATTTACGTTTTATGAAAATACATACTATTAATTCTTTTCTAAAATTTAACTGTACAATTTGAATTCTCTACAATTTAACAGCACAATTTAAATTCTCTACATATACTCTTTTTTATATCCTTTTCTTTTATCATTTTGGATCCTACATCAAAAAGAGTATTGTTGGCAACATTCAAATTGAAAATAGTGGGGAGATGTTATCGACCTAAATGACACTTCTCCGTCCAAGTACTGGCATCCACTATGTCAGGACACAAAAAGGACAATTTGGATTGAAGTTTCCTAAAACACTATAGATGTGCATGACCATTGATGCATAATCTTCAGATCAGCTTCATATATTTTTATTCTGAGTTTAGGGTTGCACACGTGCCTATTTGCATTGCAACTCACATGTCACATGTGACTATTTTGATTGCAACCCATGTGTACATTGAACACGCGATTTTTCTTCGAGCAACAAGCGTGTCATCCGTGCCTTGCTTATATAGATACTCGCATGTACCTTAATTTGGCATTAAAAAATATAAATTGTGATTAGATAAGATTATTTGGGCCTTAATCCATAACTATCCCACCTGTCTCAACCATCCTAACCTTCTAAACCACTCTATTTCCCAATGTATAAATAGAGGCCTTGGGATGGGGTTAATCAATCAATTTTAGAAGAGAAAAGTTATGCTGGTGGTATCCATTCAGGGTCTTGGAGCAACATAAATCAGTGTCCTCGGTTGCAGAGGAGTCCTTGAGTCAGAAGCTGGGTTGTATTCTCACCTATTCAATGTTTGTTAATAAAGAGATTTCTTCTTCCAATCTTTGTATTGTGCTTTTCTCATGTATATTGGTTAATGAATGATTTCAATTTTGTTATTAATATGCATTTCATATAACCTATGATATATATATATAGATAGATAGATAGATATAGATATAGATATGTATGTATGTATGTATGTATGTATGAGATATTTCTTGAAGAATTGGATCTTTGCAGGTCTATAGAATCAACCCTAGAAGCTTTGGAGAAGGTTGAAGTAGGAGAAGACCAAGCTTGGATCAACCGTCATAAACCGGGTAAGCCAAACTCTCTTCCCATTCCTATTTCATTTTCTATAAAAGATGATTGTCTAGAAGTCTATTAGTAAGTTGGTAACCATAGAACCTATATTACAAGGGTGTATTTTCCTGTACAACTGAATTGGCGAATCCAATGGGGAGTCCATCCTGATCTGGGTCCATCTTGTAGGTCCCTTTACTAGTATTTGTTCTGATTCTGATTCTGAGTGTGATTATTTTTATATTACTTTTGATTTACAGTGTAGTGTGCCCATAATTCTTTGCTAGCCTTTTTTCTTTGAAAATGTTTTAGCAGTACACGTGGGTTTCTTTGTGGAAATTCGAGTGTGTGACCTTGTACATGCGAGTTTTTGTCTAGACAGTCGCGTTTCATACGGGTTTTTCCCACATACACAGTTGTGTGTGTCCTGTAGCAGTCTATAAGTTGGATAGGGTTTGCTTGCTCCTGTCTCTTTGCCTTTTGAGTTGTTTGAAAGTCTTTTGTTTATGGCATGACTCTGTGAGTCTGAAGTCTGTGTGTCACACAGTTTGCTTGTTCATCAAGCCTTTGAGCCTTTTGTTTGAATTTCTTTCATTTTTGAAGTGTAGGTGGTCGTCATGCTTGGTCTGTAAGTTTGAGTGCTTGTGCTTGTTGAGTGCTTGTTTCTAGGTCAGTGATCAAGGATTTAGATGCTTTATACTCATGCTACATTTTGTGGTGTTAGTTTGTCACTCTTCTTTTGTGAATCTAGTGGAATCTTCTGGTTCAATAGTTTCTCCAAGTTAGGTTTTTTCCAATTCTTCTTCATATTGGTTGAAGTAGGTCACTTTAGGTCCTTTATGCCTCATTTCACTTTTTATATTCTTTGATTATTCAAAGTTGCTCAAAACTTTCATTTAGTTGCATTATTGTCTTTGAATTTTTTGAAAAGAGAAGAAAAACATTTTATACTTTTTGCATTTAGTTGCATTTAGTTGTTTCTTTTCAGTATTTTTCAAATAAAAATTCAAAAATTATAAAAAAGAAGTCTTAGTTTTCTCGCACTTAGTTATAAATTCATTCGCTTCTATTTAAAAAAAGAAAATAAGTTTGGTTTTAGTAGTCATAATTTACTTTGAAATTCGTTTTATACATCATTTTGCTTCTTCTTATTGAGTCTATAACATTACACCAGTTTCACGCCATTTACCTTTGACTAAAAACAGCCTTTTCAAATGAACGATATAATTAAAAATTATTAGTAAGTTTTATTTTTTAGGCTCCTATACCAACTAGCTTAGGCTAGAATTGTGGATTAGGGAGTTTAAACTCTCCGGAAGTATTTGATTTCAGACGTATCTGGCCAATCAATAGGTAAATCCTATTCTATATTTATTGTATCTGGGAAGCTCTTCTCAAATGGGATTTAAGCATGAGGCCGTATGGAGACTTGGACTGAGGAGATAACCCTCTAATTCCTTTTCAAAGCATAGACCAAGATTTTTGTGCATCTGGGGACTTATGTCAATACCATCTCTTGGGTCCCATGCGGTTCTGGTGTTGACAAGGTTTCAAGATTTGCTACCTTGCCCATGCATACAAATCAGGATTTTGGTTGTTCCATCAGACTGTCAATATAGTTGCGGTAGCCTTTAGTCTCTTTGACATCTAGGGTTCATACACAGGTACACCAAAAGACTATTTCTGGTTGACCTTAGACGAGCTTGGAAGGTAACCCTAGTAGAAGGTGTGGGAGGGCGGTTGGGTGATTCATTAACTTGTGCCTAAGAACATATATAGGGACACTAAGTAACTATCTCTCAGAATTCTGTTGGAAAGCATATCTTATACCCTTTCTGTCTACTTTACCTTTAGAAAAATTTGTAGCGAGTGTTGTCTGGTTTGTTTGTGTTTAGTTGGCCTTAGGGTGTGTGAAGAGTAAAATTTTAACCATGGATGACCAACCTCCTAGAAGGTCAAGAAGGTTGAAAAACATTCCTCCAGCTACTATAGTGGAGCCTCCACCACCCCCTCAAAGGCGGATATTAGATACAAATGGTTACAGACGGTTCTTTTGAACCATTAGGAATTAGTGAAGTTTCATGCAAACCAAAACTTAGGACAAACTAGGTTGATACAACCACAGTAGAGATAGAAGACTTGCAAGATGACAAGTTTGCAAGAAACTTTAATTCACCTCTTACTGACTTAAACAATCCTATGATCATCCAGGTTCTTCGATTTGATTCACCTATGATTGGTGTTCCCGTGAGCACACTTATGTCTAGCTCAGAAGAAGGTCCATCTACCCCGATTTTGACCATTTCAGTTGAAGGAGTGCCACCTTCCCCGATTGCTACTCCTATAAAAAATATACATGCTACCCCTTTAACTCCAAGTAGTTGGGTGGTTCAAACACCAGCTTCCACAAATGTAGTAGACCCTTATAATGGGCTGGTCACTGGTATTCCCAATGCACATTTTTCTTCCCCCTCTTTCGTGCACACTACTCATAGTGGTCCTGTTGGATCCTCTTCATTTGTTCAGGGATTTCCTTGGAATGGGGGGCATATTCCCCAATCCAATCCTTATGTAGGACCTACACTTGCATATGTGGGGATGCAATTTGGAAATACAAACACCTATGGTCAAGGTTAAACTACGGTTTCATCTCCTTTCATGAGCTCTCTTTCTCACTTTTTAGTGGAGGGATACCCACTCCATTATTTCAAACTATAGTTTCATCTAAAGAAGCTCAAACAACTTATACCACACCACACAGAAATACTCCAATGGCTTATGTGTGGAATCCATTTCAAATTATTCCAACTACTTCACAACCAACAACTGGGGGAAACACCACCTTTACATTTAGTAACTAAGGGGGAAGTCCTTCTACTTCCCAAATTCATACTTTTCAGGCTCTGGTTAGGCCCAAAATTCCATTTTTGGCAACTTTAAACTTTCCAGACATGAACAAGTTGATGAATGACTCGGTGAAACACAATGCTATGTGGCTACCTATTCCAACCAAGTTACCTTTAGACATTCTTGAATTCGAAGGAAAAATAGGAGAAGATCCAAGGGCCCATGTCAACACTTTCCATTCATGGTGCTCTTCCAACTCGCTAAATGATGACACCGTTTGGTTTAGGTTGTTCCAAAGAACTATAACTGGTGTGGTAGGAAAGTGGTATATTGAGTTGCCCTCTGCTGCATTTGATAGTTTTTGGGACTTAGCGGAGGTGCTCTTAAACCACTTCCAGCTTCCTAGCTGGTATGATGCCAGCACAAACATCTTGTCTACCTTTAGGCAAGATAAATCCAATCATGTTTCGGATTACATACAAGAGTAGCATGTTAATATATTTAGACACTTAGCATTTAGTTAAGATCAACTTGTGTAATATATCTGTTAGGTAAAGTGTATTTCTTTACTATCAATTAGTATGCATTTGTAAATATTCTAATTTGATGGTCACGATATGTTCTAGACATAAAGTGATCCGATGGTTTAACTTCTATTAGATCATACCTACCCTTAATCCTTGGATTAACAACCAATTGGTCCATGATCTCTATTTAAAGAACATGGACGGTCCTTGGCTAGTTGATCGATTATGACAAGCTTATTTGTAACTTTCTTTCTTTTGCATAATAAATTGCTCCAAGTAGCTATTTGGATGGGGTCGTGGACTGTTTTCCTCTCGAGGGTTCTAACCATGTCAAAACATTACTGTGTTGATCTATGATCTATTTGTGTGAGTGGATTCTCTTGGTGTTTGTTCTTTTGGAGTACCTTGTGTACCCGAACATGGTATCAAAGCGTTTATGAAGAGTCGCTTAAGGTTATCATCTAGATCTTGAACTGTTGTTGCCGAAACTTTGAAAGGGTTTATGGTTCTAGAATTTCAGTGCATTTTTTGCCTATGGGTGGTGTTCCATCACGTCTGGAGCACCATTTCCATTGAGAAATAATTTTCGTTTCATTGAAAACCATTTGTGCTTGATCCAGAAACACCCATTTCAGCAGATATGAAGGTATAATGATACAATGACGGTTTTGTTTTATTTTTTTTAAATATAAAAAAAAACTTTGATATATTAATCAGTTTTATTATTATATTTGTTTTTGGTCTCGGATAGTTTCCTTCCATGTCTGCGTATGCTCTTTTCTAAGGACCTTGCGCGATTGTGGTGAATCAGAAATAGAAAGGGAAAGGGTTTTTCTCGGCTATGTATGCTCTTTGTCGTGCACCTTGTGCGATCATGGTGAATCAGAAACAGAGAGAAAACATAGAATTTCTAGGTAAGCTAACAAAATATAACCCCACAAGCATGAAAAAGTTTTTTTGTTGTTTTTGTTTTTCAGTTTTTGGTGTGATTTGTAGGAAAACGAAGCAAGCACAGAGACCGAGAAAGAAAAGTAAAAAAAAAAAAAACCCTTCCTCATTCCCTTCTTTTACGTACCTTTTAAACTTAGCTTACTTGGTCCAAAGTTGCTTTATTCCTTAATAGGTCTTGAGTTCAAGTATTATTAAGTTAAGTTTTTTTAATAGGGGATGCAATTTATATTTTTAAGTTAATTTATTGTAAAAGTGCATCTCACTTAAAAATAAAATAAAATAAAAAGTGAGTCACTTAAGTTTTTTTATTGTCGCACTATTTAAAGTACCATTGTTATAAAAGTGAGAATCACTTATTTTACAAAAGTGATTCACTTAAAGAAAATTTCTTGTAAGTGATTATCAAAGGTTCATATTGGGAAGAAGGGGGTTCTTTTTTTTAGATTGGTCAATTTAATATCTACCACATCATTATTGGGGACATCTTCAACATCTTTTTTTGATTAAGCATAAATTCATCCTACAGAATCAGTTTTCTATGCCGTTTTTTTTTAAACGCCTAATTTTTCGAGATCGTTGCATCCAAATAGTTATTTCCTATTTTTTTAGCCATTATTTTATAGTATGGATGCCCCTTCTGATATTCTACTTACCAGTTCTAACTATTTCTCATCGAAATATCATATCGAAAATATTCTATGATGTAGGAGACTTTTTAGAATTACCTCAGGGAAAGAAATTGAACCCACTAATGATAATAAGAAAATAAAATTAGATAATAGATGTGATGAAGCTCGTGGATTGATTGGGATGTCAATCTCTATTGATTTGTGATTTCACATATATATCATTGATGAACTTGATAAAGCTTGGGAAAAGTTGGAATCCGTGTTTAGTAAACACAATGAAATTTGAGGTCATCAACTTGAGAATGAGTTGATTTCTTTGAATCCAAGTGATTTTTCATGCATTCAATATTATTTATCTATGTACAAAAATCTTAGACTCTTGAGTGAAGAATGAAAGATTAAGAGAGAAGACAAATAATGTATTTATCATATTCTTTCCAAACTTAGACCTGCAAATTATGTTTTTATATCTAGATTTTATTCCATGAAAGAATCCTTGACTGCAGTTAGTTATCAAGAGCCTAGCATGAATCCTTTTGTGATTCCTTAATTAGAGAGAAATATAAGACCATTCATCTTGGAATAATTAACAATGCAGATATAGCTGGGAAAGCCTTATTGTCCCAATAGAAAGAAAAGTCCAAGCCTCCAAAGAAACAAAATTTTCGCAATAATAAGCCAAACAAGGGTCCCAAACCCTCTCAGTCAGCTACTTTTTTAAAAAGTGACAAAGGATCCATGACAAAAGGAAATAAGATTGATCGTTATTGCAAATATTGCGGGAAAGATAATCATGATGAATCTAAGTGTTTCAAGAAGATGGCAGCCTTCGAAGCAGCAATGAAGAAGCACCACATCAGCCTAGATTCATCTTCAGAACATACCTCTCATGGACATGCACTTTGTGCTTATGGTTATTCTTATACTTCATCTTCTTCTTCTACTCAAAATGAATGGCTCATTGATTCTGGATCATCTTATCATATGGCTAAGGATCAAGCCATCTGCTCTACTATGCATGAATGTAACACCAAACAAATATTTCTTGGTGATGATAAATCTCTAAGTGTTGAAGTATCGGGAACAGTTCCAGTAGAAAATGGTCATTTTAGTGATGTACTATGTGTTCCAAGAATTTCTTGCAATTTGTTGTTAGTCTATCAAATCACTCATTCAGGTTAAGGTAAACCTGTAACGTTTACACCTCACCAAGTTGTAATCAAGTATTTTAATGATCCTCAACATGTAATAGCTACCAAAATTATTGATGATATTACCAAGTTGTACAAATTTAAAAACTTTGGTTCATCACCTTTTCCTTCAGTTTTTGTTGCTCATAGTGATAACTTGAGCAAACTTTGGCATGAGTGATTTCGTCACTTAAATTATCACTCATTACAACAACCATATAAATACAATATGGTGATAGGACTTCCAATGGTATCTTGCAGGGATGGTGTTTGTTCCAGTTGTGTTCTCAAAAAATATCATCAGGACAGTTTTGACAAACGTGCCTCTTAGCACGCCTCGGTTCCCTTGGAGCTTGTGCATAGTGACTTGTGTGGTTCTCTCCCATTTGCTTCCTTTTCTGGCTTCAAATATTTCTTAACATTCATTGATGATTACTCCATACATAGTTGGGTTTATTTTCTAAAACTTAAGATAAAATTATTTAACATGTTCTTGGCCTACAAGGCCCTTGTTGAAAAACAATCTGGTCATCAAATGATTAAGTTAAGATCTGAAAATGGAGGAGAATATGTTAACAAAAGTTTCACTACTTTCTGCATTGAACAAGGAATCCAACAACAACACACTGTTCCATATTCATCACAACAAAATGGTGTAGGTGAATGGAAGAACCGTACTTTAAAAGAAATGGCTAATTATATGATCCAATCTAAGGGACTAAGTCTTCAATTTTGGGTTGAGGCCATAAATTGTGCAAATTACATAGTTAATCGCACCCCCACTAAAGATTTACAAGGTGTAACGCTAGAAGAAGAATCGAGTAAAATTAAACCAAATGTAAGTCATTTATGTGTCTTTGGTAGTGAAGCATGGGCTCACATTTTGGATGAAAAATGGAAAGCATTGCATCCTAAAAGTGAAAAGTACATATTTGTTGGATATTATGAATATGTAAAAGGTTATATACTTCTTCAAACACATTAAAATGATGTAATCATTACAAGAGATGTTAAATTTGATGAAAATATCTTGGCCTATGAGCCTAACTCGGTGGTTGTGCCATCTTTGGCCTGTGATCCTGATTCAGCGATTGTGCCTTCTTCTACTTCTAATTTCCTTGACATATTTCCAACTCTTGTTTCTGATGATGACATTGAGGATGAAAATCCACCTTTTCCTACTCATTTTCATCCTGTTAGGATATTTATATACTTAGGAGTTAGTTAAGATCAACTTGTGTAATATATCTGTTAGGTAAAGTGTGTTTCTTTACTATGCATTTGTAAATATTCTAATCCGATGGTCACGATGGTCACGATATGCTCTAGACATAAAGTTATCTGACGGTTCAACTTCTCTTAGATTATACCTACCATTGATCTGTGGCTTAACACCCGATTGGTCCATGATCTCTATTTAAAGAGCATGGAGGTTCCTTGGCTTGTTGATCAATTATGAGAAGCTCATGTAACTTTCTTTATTTTGCATAATAAATTGCTCCAAGTAGCTATTTGGCTGGGGCCATGGACTGTTTCCCTCTTGAGGTTTTTAACCATGTGACAAACATCGGTGTGTTGATCTTTGATCTATTTGTGTGAAGCAGTTGCTCAAGGTGTTCGGTATTTTGGGAGTATCCTGTGTACTCGAACATGGTATCACAGCGTTTATTTTGAGCCACTTTCGGTTTTGATTAAGATCTGGAACCGGTGTTACCAAAACTTTGAAATGGGTTCTGGTTCTAGATTTGTTATGCATTTGTGGCCTACAAAAACTATTTCGTTGCGTCCAAAGTGTCGTTTCCATTGGCAAATAGTTTTCATTTCATCGAAAATTGTTTCCGTTTGTTCCAAAAACACCCATTTCGGTGAATTTGAAGGTATAATGTTACAGTGATGGATTTGTTTTATTTTTTTAAATCTCTTATATTTTATCAGTTTTATTATTAGATCTTTACTGTTTTAGTCTTGGATTGTTTCCTTCCCTGGCTGCGTATTCTCTTTGTCGTGCACCTTGTGAAACTGCGACGAATCATAAACAGCAAGGGAAAGTTTTTTTTTCTTGTCTTCTCAGCTACATATGCTCTTTGCTGTGCACATTGTGTGATCATGGAAAATTAGAAACAGCAAGAAAACTTGAAAATGTAGACTTTCCAGGTAAACTAACCAAGATATAACCCCATTGTGTGGAAAAAAAATGTTTTGTTTTTGTTTTTCGTTTTTTGTGATTTGCAGGAAAAAAAAGGCAAGCATGGAGAACGAGAGAGAAGAGTAAAAAAAAAAAAAACCTTCCTCTTTCCAATCTTTTACATACCTTTAAACTTAGCTCACTTGGTATAAACTTACTTTATTCCTTAATAGGTCTTGAGTTCAAGACTTGCTAAGCTACTTTTTAGTGCATGAAATTTCTATTTTCAAGTTACTTTATTGTAAAAGTGCATCTCACTTAAATAAAATAAAATAAAAAGTGAGTCACTTAAGTCTTTTAATTTATTGCCACACTATTTAAAAGTAACATTATTGTAAAAGTGAACTTCACTTATTTTACAAAATTGATTCACTTAAAAAAAAACAACTTTCTTGTAATTGAATGTCAAAGGTTCATCTTGGGAAGAAGGGGGTTCTTTTTTTTAGTTGGTCAAGTTAATATCTTCCACATCACTATTGGGGACATCTTTAACATTTTCTTTGATCAAGCATAACTTCATCATCCAGAATCAATTTTTAGTGTCATTTTGTTTTTAAACCGCATATTTTTTCATCCAGACAGTTAGTTTATGTTCTTTCAGTCATTATTTTATAGTATGGCTGCCCCTTGTGATATTATACTTATATGTTCTAACTATTTCTCATCGAAATCTCACCTTAGACATTAATTAATCCATTTTTTTCTTATTTGTCTAGTTTCCTATATTGCACTCTATGCAAGTTGTCTTCCACATGTCTTAGAAGTCAAACTTGCTAAAAATGAGTCATGGAGTGCTTGGGAAACCTCTTGGAAACCATATTTATCATGTCTTCTTTATTCCAGATCCTCCAAAGCGCATATCTTCTTTTTCTGCTAAGTTGTCTGTTTTATTGATAAATAAGGCAAAAGGGAAAGTAGACTAGGTGTAGTTGACTTATTTTTTTCCCTCATCATCCTCCATCCTCTTTTCCTAATAAAAGCATGTATGAGTTCTATTTCCATCCCTTATTATCTTGCCTACTTGAATTTTCCAATTCGTGAGCCTCTAAGTGGATTTAGAAACTGCTTTATGCACCTATGGGGGATTTGACTAGATTTAGTAAGCCTACTTTTGACTATTTCAAATGGAATACGTATGCATTCAAATATCTCATGTAATTATATATTGTAGCAGCCTATTACTTCACAAGGTTGGCTATTGTACACTTATTCAATACAGATTAGTGTTATGCTCCAATTTCAGTCTCCTTTTTTGTAAATTTGCATGTTTGATTAGCAATTTTGTGAGTGCAATTGTTCTATCACTTGGGTTCAATTTTCACATGGTATTAGAGCCTTTGTAGATCAATTTCTCTCCTTCAATATTTCTATTGCAGGTTCGACATCTTGATTGGGAGCATATTCTACTGACTGAAAAGCACAGTTTCTGAGCTATGGATCAATCTCAAAAGATCATCTTGACTCCATTTAATTTCTTTGAACAGAAAGCAGAGATGAAGATACTATTAAGATCAAAAGGTATCTACAAGGTGACTATGGCAACTGAGGTAGAGTCTAATGTAGTTGTAGAGAAAATTAAATGGCACAACAGGAGGAATGAGGCCTATGGTCTTTTGTGTCTGAGCATATCAAGAGACCTCCTCTTCCATCTTGATGGATTGACATCACCTAATGAAGTATGGGAGAAGATTGTAGAGATTTTTGGTAAGATAGATGAGATGAGAGGACATCAAATCAAGAATTAATTGATCTCTTTGAGTCCCAATAGCTTTGAATCCCTGCAACTCTACTTTTCTAAGTTTAAAGCCCTTGTTTTGTAGCTAAAACAGTGTGGAATTGAAAAGAAGGAATATCAACTAGTTTTGGCCATACTCTCAAAGCTTGGCCCTGACTATTCAGTGTTTTTTTTTACCTTCCATGCCACAAAGTTGATAGCTCAATCCTGGAAGACGCCTAAGCTTGTAGAGTTCAACGAATCCCTCACACAAGAACAAGATAAACTGGTGATGATGGGCACCATCAAACCTTCCAAAGACCAAGATTTGGTTGTTGGAGATTCGAGAGTGGATTCAAATGGTAAGAAGAAAGCTAAGAAGCCACCTGAGCAAAAGAGAGACAAGAACAAGTCTCAAGAGGAGCCCCAAGCCTCCAAGAAGAACTTCCAGAAGAAGAACAACAAAGGAGAAATGAGCAAGGGCGCATACTACAGTAAGGTATATCATCCTGAGAGATCCTATATGAAGAAGAAAATTGACATGTTGACCCAACTCCTGGAGAAGAATAACATCTCCCTTCCTGCTTTCTCAAATTAGAGGGAAGGAGGATCAAATTCAAAGGATAGAGAGAGAGTACATGCTTTAGTTGCTGGCACATCAAGCTCACCTAGCTTCATCATAGACTCTGGAGCTTCAAGACATATTGTTTTGACCAAGGAGGCATTCTACTCTCTTAACATGTCGAAAGGTCCACCAATAGTGCTAGGATATGACTCTGTCACTGATAGTTTGGGGAAAGGAAGGATTGATCTTGATCATGGTAAGTTCAATAATGTGTTGTATGTTCCAAGTGTTGCCTCTAACCTCCTTTCAGTGTATCAGATGACTCACAGAGGGTCTCCAAAGAAGGTCATATTCTCCCATGATGATGTTGAGATCACAGATATATCGAATGGTAAATTCATTGCAAAAGGTGTTGTAGATCACACTTTGAAGGTATACATGTTTTCACATTTTATACCCTACTCAAACCCCTCTGCTCTTCTGATTCATGCTAATGAGGCAAGCAATATTTGGCATGAAATATTTGGCCATATTAACTATAAGTATCTTTCTGATCTGAGTGAAAAATATATGGTCATAGGGTTACCAAAGATTAATTTTTCCAAGGGAGTCTGTCAAGGTTGTATCCTAGGAAAATGCCTAGAGGACAAATTTGAGAGAGCTATTCATGAGAGAACCTCCGCACCTCTTGAGTTGATCCACATTGATGTTGCTGGTCCATTTCTTCATATGTCAATGAGTCAAGACAAATATGCATTGACATTCATAGATGACTTTTCTAGGTATTGTTGGGTTTACTTCCTGAAGCAAAAATCTAAAATTTTTGACCTCTTCAAAGTCTTTAAGGCCTTGGTTGAAAACCAGTCTGGGAGGAGACTCAAGATCCTCAGATATGACAATGGTGGTGAGTATTTAAAGTATGAGTTCATTCAATATTGTAAATATGTAATTATTCAGATGGAGCATTCAATCCCTTACAAACCACAACAAAATGGTGTTGCTGAGAGAAGGAACAGATCACTGAAGGAGATGGCAACCTGTATGATGGAGGCTAAGAATTTTCCACCAAAGTTTTGTGCTGAGGCTATAAACTATGCATCCTATATCCAAAATAGGGTGCCTCATAAATATCTTGATGGTATAACTCCTTTCTAAGCTTGGAGTGGGAACAAGCCAGATGTCACCCATTTCAGGATTTTTGGCTCAAAGGCTTGGGCTAGAGTTCCAACTGAAAAGAGAAAGGATTTGAAGCTCCAAAACTAAGAGTGCCTATTTGTTGGGTATTCTGAAGATTCAAAAGGGTACAATCCAATCAAATTGAGCACAAAAAAGTCCTTCATTGAAAGGAGTGTTCAGTTCCAATAAGAGCCTTTAGCAACAGTTGAAGTTGGAGAGTCTTCTTCACCACCAGAACCATTGAATGTTAGTGAAGAGACAAATGAGTTTGCTGATTCTGATATGTCTAATAATGATGATTTAATTGCATATCCTGAAAGTCCTACAAGAACAAAATGGGAAGCAAAGATCATTCATGCAGTTGGGGAACTGGCTGGAAATCCTAGTGACCCTAGGAGGACTAGATCTCAGTTTGAGAGTGCCATGTGTATGAAAGACCCTTTGTTTGCAGAGAAGTGCTATCTAATGGTTGAATCAGACCCACATACATATGAAGATGCAGCACATTATCCAAAATGGCAAGCAGCCATGAAATAAGAATTCAGCTCACTCTAGAAGAACAACACTTGGGAACTGGTTGATCTTCCCCTAAGGATGAAGCTAGTTCAATGTAAGTGGGTTTTCAAAACTAAGTCTGCTGCTGATGGTTCACCTTTGAAATAAAAGAAAATATTGGTAGCCAAGGGATACTCAAAGGTACATGGTATTGACTAGAATGAAACCTTTGTACCAGTGGCAAAGATGGACTCCAGAAGGCTAGCCTTAGCCATTGCAGCTTCGAAGCAGTGGGAGGTACATCACATGGATGTGAAGTGTGCTTTCCTAAATGAAGATATTACTTAATATATTTACATGTAGAAACCTCAAGGGTTTGTTTCTAACCCATATTTTGTGTGCAGGTTAAAGAAATCATTATATGGGCTCAAGCAAGCCCCTAGGGCTTGGTATGCCAAGATTGATGGATTTCTGTTGCCATTGAGTTTTGTTCGATGCAAGTATGATCCTAATGTTTATTTGAAGCTGATTCATGGTTCTTTGATGATTATTTTATTGTATGTGGATGAACTTCTGATTACAAGAAGTTCAAAGAAAGAGATTGCCTCCTTGAAGGATGAAATGAACCATGCATTTTCTATGACTAATTTGGGGTTGTTGAGCCAATTATTGGGTCTCAAAATTGCTCAATACCAACATGGAATAAAAGTACATTAGTCCAAGTATGCTTTACATCTTCTTAAAAATTTCAACATGAAATATTGTAAGCCAAGCAAGACTCCCTTCCTTTCAGGAGTTAAGCTTGAAGAAGCAGGTTCTTCTCCTATGGTAAATAATACACTGTATAGGTAGTTGATTGGGTTTTTGCTTTACCTTACACACACTAAACCTGATATTTATTATGCAGTAAGTGTGGCTTAAAGATACATGGATCATCCTCATGAGATCCATTGGAGAGTAGCCAAAAGGATCCTTAACTTTGTTCAAGGAACAAGAACTCATGGGATCTTCTACAAAGCTAAATCTGATCTTGATTTGATTGGGTTTACTAATAGTAATTGGGAAGGTGACAACATAGATCAAAAGTTAACATTAGGATATGTGTTCATGCTTTCTCAAGGACCAATCAGCTAGTAAATAAAGAAATAAAGTGCCATAGCACTCTCATCTAAAAGAAGCATAGTACAGAGGAGTTGTAAATGCAACAACTCAATGTTTATGGTTGCAGGGGATACTTGGTGAGCGTGGCTTCAAATCAGAGTTTTCAACTATTATATATTGTGATAATCAGAGCACCATTTGAATCTGTAATGATCCAGTTCAGAGACAGAGAACCAAACACATTGAGATCCATATGCACTACATGTGGCTAGGGTTTTACCCCTAGCTTGTGTGAATGAGCACCTACTAAGGAGAAGGGACTCCTTAGTAGCAGTTCAGTAAGTGTAAATTAAAATGCTAAAACAGAAATATAAATTACTCTAAACATGTGCATGAAACAGAAAAACAAGATGTAAAGAATGGCTTTTATATTAATGTTACCTCCAATGTGAAGGTTGGTGAAGCCCTTTGCAGTGATCCAAGAGGGTTGCCATGTAGTGGGGTAGATGAGGTAGTGAACACTTTTTGGGTGTTAACGGATTGCCCCCTGATGTGCGAGGGTAGGAGCTCATCGTATGGTCAATGGACATCATAAGTCATAAATGGTGTTCCTGGGGTGTGGAGAAGAGAAGAAACAAACGGAAGCCCAGAACAACGTTCCCGAACCAACTGCAAGAACTAAAAGTACATAACCTCAATAATGGATGAGGAATCATCTGATCATATGGACGAGGCAGGCATTCCCATGCTCGTATCAGGATATAACATAATAATAACAATGGGGTCCAAAAAGAGGGACCTGTCATATACATGGCCTCAAATACTGAATGAGGAAGAATCTCAATATATGGATGAGGCGGGCATACCCATGCTCGTATCAAGATACATAAACATAACTGTGAGGCCCAAAAAGAGGGACCTGTAGTATACATAAAAAACCACTGTGTATATCATAAGGGTCTAGAAGGGACACAAATCTGGGACATACTGCTGGGCTGACCATGTCTGAGCTGAAAAACTGATGCACTGGAATGACAGTAGTGCTACTGAATGTGGTACCAAAGGAACTGATGAGTTGCTGGATCAGAGTGACAAGGGTCATACTCACAATGGTACACTGAACTGGGTACTCAAGGAAGCATGGAATTAGATGGCTTCCGAATACAATCACCAACGCAGCCTGGACATCCATGGGAACATATAATTGGGCGTTCCGAAGTGACTCACCAATGTGCTAGAGTCGAGGGAAATCCGGGGTCTTCGACAAATAATGGAAGGGATATAAATCCTTCACGATTCTCAACGATGCGATCAAGGTGCTGAAGTCGAGCATGTGAGAAACAACCATTCGGAGAGGCAATGATGACTCCTCCCAAAATGGTCCGTAGGCACTCACCACAGATGGTGATGGGTCCAAGGCGCAGGGGCCTCTGGGTCTATCCTCTGGAATAGAGGGGCTGTCGTCGACAGAGGGAGACCTGCAACTATCAAGGCAATGATGTTTCCTTGACAGGAGCGCGAGGTGGAAAACCAAAATGTGATACTACTGATGGTAGGATTGATAAACTGGGGGGAATAACTGGGCAAGTAGAGTGGGTGGACTCAAACTTCCTTTGTTCAGAGTATGATGGCGGGGATGATCGGGCAGCATATGAAACTGACTGGTGGTAAGGGGATCATAGCTGTATTGGATCTGGGAGGGTGACTGGGATGAGGGAGACTCAAGCTATGGTAAAATGGTAGGAGACTGCAGAATACTCTGAACAAAGGCGACCTAATTGGGGGTGCTGCCGAGTGGATCGATCATATCGCCAAGAGGCAAGGGGGGACTTCGTCATGGGTTAGGGAACTAGAAGAAGTGTGTATCTAAAATGGTACTGTCGTGTGGATTTATACGAGCCCAGGACAGTTCATGCTCATGGTTGCTTTCAATTTTAAGGAGTCTGAAAGCAATAAGAAGACTCGGAAGTAATGGAATGGTACTGTCGTGTGGATTTTACGAGCCCAGGACAGTTCATGCTCATGGGTGCTTTCAATTTTAGGGAGTCTGAAAGAAAATAAGAAGACTCTGAAGTAATGGAATGGTACTGTCGTGTGGATTTTACGAGCCCAGGACAGTTCATGCTCGTGGTTGCTTTCAATTTTAGAGAGTCTGAAAGCGATAAGAAGACTCCAGGGGGGTTTCTTTTTCGTGTGTTAGTCTCCAAGGCCCGAAGAAGCATAAAAGGATGTAATGAAGAAATCTTCTAGCCGGTGTGACTAGAGTATTCCTTTTTCGTAATTAGTCTACCAGGTCCGAAAAAGGGTGAAACTTATACCAGATAGACGCCCTTTCAGGTACTTTAACAAGCATGAAAGGAAGCAAGATTGCTTGGCGATCTTTTCATTGTTTTAGGAGTCAGAAAAGAGCTTAACAGAAACTCCCTAAGTGCCTTTTTCGTATAGGACTTGTCCGGCCTGAAAAAGGGATAAAATTATACCGAACAAAAGGAATGGCCAGGCAAGGAGGAAGTGGTCAATCAAGGAACATTTATGATGACCAGGAACGAGGGTGAGGGGGAACACGGGTGGGCTTCCTTGCAGGGTGAATGAATGGTGGAAAAATAATGAAACATTGGCAATATGACAGGAGTGGATGGCTCATGTAAAAAGTGTGGAACAATCTGATGGCGGCCGATGTGGCACGCAAATCGAGGCAGCAAGGTGTCGAGACACAATGTTGAAATTGTACCAAGTGAGAGTGAGAAATGATCTCAAGCATCATCACGAGCTTGGAAAAATGAATCTGGTGATATAAAAAGTGTGAAAAACGGAGAACGGCCGAAGCGGCGCACAAACCGAGGCGACTAGCGGTGTCTAAAAAATGGGCAAAAAATGACGTAGACAAAATAATGCAATGAGGTGACCATCGTGACGGTCTCGTCGTGCTGATTCCAATGGTGGAAATGGTGCAAAAAACGGACTCCGTATAGGTTCAGAATGGCAAAAACAAGAAAAAGGTCAACGGACTATAAATAGTAAGTGGGCCCAACATGACAAGTGTCATTTGTACTATTTGACTTTGACTAGTGATCAGAGTGGACCAGAGCTGAGGTGTCATTTCTGGACGATTCGACCGGCCGCTTTTAGATCCGGGAGATACAGGTCTTCTGTCAAACTCATACCTGCTTTGTCATTGGGCTCGGGGGGGTGGGTAGTGGGTCCCAGGGTACTATTTGCACGGTCCACGTGGGGTGGACTGCGGGTTAGTGGGTCAGAGCCGCGGTTGAGGACCACGGGTTTCTGGGGGGATCACGCGGTTGGGGACTGTGAGTTTAGTGCTAACAGACGTGGTTAAGGACCGTGACTGTAGGTCTGACAGCCGCGATTAGAAATCGCGGCAGGGAACCCTAAAGCCGCGGTTTTGGATCGAGCTATTAGGGTTTTTTGGGGGGAGGGGAAGGACTATTTGTTTGACATGAGTCTGAAAAGTCTACTTTGTGTGATTGACAGGATGCCACAGGTTCTGTGGAGGGAGTGGGAGATACCAGATGAGATCATGGCCATCATCCGAGAGGATCGCCAGGTGCGATCGGTGCTGGGGCTATTTGGACTGCTAAAGTTCGCCCAGGTACCCATGATGCGGTCAGCAGCATTGCTGCTGAACCGACTGATTAGTTTCTGGGAGCCAGACATACAGGATTTTAGAGTGCAAGGTGAGAGGGTGGACCTCACCCTAATAGATGTATACTTCTTGACGGGGTTGCCCTGTCTGGGTAGGGTGACAGACACGCAGCCGCGGGTATCCGCGGACATAGATATGGAGGACATGCTGGAGCAATATTGTGGTCTAGAGGCTCAGGTGCATAGGAATGTACTTCTGGTGAGAGACCTGCTGGAACCAGCAGTGCAGGCCATGGCAGCATGCGTGGTGCACGTCTTGGGATCCCAGTCACCGAAGAAGGTGTCTGGGGGCCAGATGCAACTAGTGGAGCGTGTACTGGGCGGTGTTTATTACGCGTGGGGCCAGATGTTCCTTACCTACGTGCAGCGGCAGCTGACAACAGTGAAGGAATCTGGCAAGGGGTTTTGCTACGGTTCTTTCTTATGTGCATTTTTTATGGAGAGGGTACCCACACTGCGGCCGCGGGTGCCGATCAGAGCAAGAGGCTTGAGGGAGCCGCGGATGGTGCGGTGGGGCAAGATGATGCGCCGCCGTGGGGGCGGCGATGTTGGTAGGTACTTTACACAGGAGTTGTACCTGTAGTGGCTCTAGATACCATTGACACTTAATGACTATCCATATAGAGATATGGATTACACCGGAGATCCAGAGGCACCACAGCCGTCGGGACAGGCATGGGGACCAGATGGTGGGTATGGTTTGATTGCATTGTCAAGTTTTATATATGATAGTTGATTGATATATTGTTACTGAAAAATGGGTGATCTGTAGATGTGGGCCCAAGGCCGCCGCCAGGGCATGTGGCACGGAGGGGGATTGTGGCCATTCCAGCTTTTCCTGGGCGGGGGGAGGTGCATCGCCGGGATGCGGAGGGGATGCTAGAGTCTGTACGGGCACTACTAGACCGTTTGCTGGTGGGGGTGACCGATGAGGGGTGGCGGGACGTCGATCCAGATGTGGTTCAGGATTGCATGAGGGCACCCCGGGAGTTCAGATCTATTGCGATCCGGGTGGCTATCTTGGCAGATAGGGCGCGGGCACAGGAGCCCGTAGGGGATGAGGATTCAGAGGTTGCAAATGCTGACAGTGATGCAGGGTATGACTCTCATTAGGGAGTGCAGGGGACTACCCCTGAGTTTTGTAGCTACGGCATGTATTTTATGAGGCTTTATGGATGTACAGATAGTTTTTGTATAGCTGAGTACCGAGGTACTCAAGAGATGTATAGCACTGTGACATGTAT
>LPNX010528795.1:30073-83465 GCA_001517045.1 Pseudotsuga menziesii
AGAGTTTACGTGTGATGGGACAGGGTACACAGGTCGGACACGTCAGTGGCGGGTGACGGGGGTGGAATAGATTGGAAGGTTGAGGTCATTGGCACGTCTGAGTAAACTCCAGGCCCCATAGAGGAAACAAATGAGGTGGTGGCACCTGAAACAGGTTGTTCAACCATGGGGAGAACATTTTCGGGTGCCGCGGGGGCATTGGGATCATAGTAGGTGAGTTGGTCGACCTTGACCACACGTCCCTCATGGGGGAACATCATGGTATGACAAACGGAAGAAGAAACCGCCCGCATGGCGTACATGTAGCTGCGGCCAAGTAAAAGGTTGTAATCAAGCTATGCATTAATAACCTCGATGTCGATGAGGACGGTTTTGCCAGCCAGCTGGACGGGGACGTTAGTTAATAGGCCTTGTGGTTGAGCCGAATGGCCGTCGTAGGCTCGCAACGCAGTAGTGGACTGCTGGAGAGGGGGGATCCCAATTTTTTCCAGATGAAGGTGGACATGACACATGTAGAGGCACCTTCATCAATAATGCATCGATGGATGACAAAATTCTGAACGAAAATAGAAACTTGGAACGCTAAAGTGGAAGGCATGCGGGTTTCGGATTGGTCCAAATCAAATGCCATTAAATTCAAATCATTTGGATCGATAGCCCCAATGGATGAGAGTAAAGTCTTGCGCTGTGAAGGGCAGTTTTTTAAGACTTCTAACATAGACATGGCTGCGGGAGATTGGGCTAAGTCATTGACAATGTTGTAGTTTGACGCAACCCGCACATTGGGGTTATTGTTGATACGGCGAAGCAGGAAACGAGGTACTTTGGGAGCGCCATCTAGTGGAGGTGGAGGCATACGTAACGCCTGATTAGTGGGCTGAGTGTTAGTGGGTTAATCGGCAGGAGGGGCTTCAGGGGTGGAGCCATATTGGTTCCACCGGGTCTGGAGGTTGACCTCATCAGAGGACATCATCAACAAGTGGTGGGTACCTGAGTCAAACATGGGTTGATCAGGAGCAGCGTAAGTGATTTGTTGTTGGGTTGGCACGTTGGCTTGAGGGGGAGCCAATGGTTGAGTGTTCACTACACCTTGGTTTGGTAAGGGGTTTTGCAGCACCAAAGGTGGCTGCTGAGGTTGTGGGGGGTTGGGTGGTGCTTGAGGAGCCGCATGCCCTTGGCAGTGGGCATCATCAACCCAAAGTTGCCGAGCTCGCTCCAAGTGTGGGAAAGCATGTGTGTAGTGGCCATAGACCCCACAAATAGAACAAGGATGGTTTGTTCGCAAATTGGGGTTTTTAGCCTGCTTGGGCGGGCAATCAGGGTTTTGATTAGCAGGGGCCGCATTATTATTATTAGGGGGATTAGGGGGTTGACCATCTTGGTCTGTAGGTTGGTTGTTTCCATGGTTTAGGCCCCTGCCGTAGTTTTGTTGGCCCTGGTTACATTGGTTGTTCTGTTTTTGCTGCGAGTTTTGTTGGGCGTAAACTTTCCCTTGGGAAGCAAGTGGATTCTGAGGTTGCGCAGGTGCTGGAGCAGGTTGCGGTGGATAATATGGAGGTGGAGGCTGCGCAGGTGCAGCAACTTGAGGGGGTTCCTGATAGGGCTGCAGAGCGGGTTGTGGGTTTGCCGCAGGGGCTGCCTATGGAGGGTAATAAGCGGGTTGGGCTTGTGAAGGCGCAGGAGCTGGTGTAGCCTGCTAGTGGTAGTAGGGCTGAGGTGCGGCCCGGGGGGCGTAAGTGGGAGTTGCATGACCGAAACACTGAGGTGGACATGAGGGTCCATGGGAATGGTCGTGATATGTCATGGGAGCATACGAGTTGGTTGCTCCAGACTGTGAGGTAGCCTGCAAAAGGTCAGGGCCAGGGGTAGGACGTGCTATGGAAAATGGTTGAGGATGCGAAGAGACACGTCCAATGATGCCGTCGGCAGCGAGGGATGCCCCCGGTGCATCGTGCTGGGAGGAATCACCGTGAGGGGCATCAGGTATAATGGTATAGAGATAACCCGACTGGGCGTAAATGAGGTCAAATTGTTGGGCCTTAAGGATGGCCTCTTCTTCAGACTGGGGTCTTTCGGATGCCACATCCTTAGCAATGACAGGAAGAAGGGATTTGAGGAACCAATCTAGGAATATACGGTCGTCTAATTTGACCTTACATAAGATACGGCGTCGACGCCACTCATGAATGTGGTCTGTGATGTGGGTAGCCGTCTTTTGTCTGCATGATAGGAGGATCTCAACGCCCGCGTCATAGCGGACAGGTAACTGGAAGAACTGTAGGAAGGTTGAGGCAAGGGAAGCAAAGGTGTTATGGGTTCTGTGGGGTTGCTCGATATACCACTTGGCTGCAGAGCCAGTGAAGGTACGATGTAAGAGACAGAGGCGAATAAAGTAGTCCACTATGGAGTTGGAGGAACACCATAGATGGAAGGACATAATGTGGTTTTGTGGGTCCTCACCTGCCTTGCCCTCAAACTTAGGGATGTCAGAGGGGAGCTTGGTGGGCATGTGAGGTCACGCAGGGTCCTGTCGGATAGGGTCGTTGGTCAATCTAGCTAGGTCAGGCAGGTTGAGGCTAGCCATGAATGGCAAACTGGAAGAAGGATGTGACACAGTAGTGGGTTGGACGAAGCTGGGGCCAATGCCCCCAAGTGGAGGGGTAGTGTTAGGGAGGTTTCCCCCAAGTGGGGGAACTAAGGTGGTATGGGATGGTCCTGCACCACCATGGGTAGTGTGAGCCACTAATGGAGTGGGAATAGGTATTCCTGCTGCAGGAATAGGTGCCGTGAGGGGAACGGTAGATGGGGGCCCCATGGAGGGTGTACCCAAAGCAGGTGTGGTAACTGGTGTAGTGGTGGATGTGCCACCAATGGTCCCTACCAAGACGGGAGTGGAAGTCACGCCAGCCATGGGGCTAGTAGGGGCAGTGTAAATGGGGTTCTCAGACTCTGGCTCAGAATCAGAGGTAAAATAAGGGGCATCAATATCTAGTGACGGATTCCTATGCCGCTGACGAGTGGAGTCAAGTGAGAAGGCTCGAGATCTATGATAAGTAGTATCAAGTGAGGATGATCTGTGTCAATGACGGGTGGTGTCAAGTGAACCGTGCTGTGGGGGCTCACCCCTGAGGCACCGAGAATGTCTCAGGGACTCAATGGTGACAGATGGTGTCAAATCTTTGTGGGTTGAGGTGGGTAAAAAATAGCTCAAAAAACCCTAACGCAACCGAGTGTGCAGAAGGAGAGCTCAAAAAATAGGGCACTCAGGCCAACAACCAACTCAAAACACCCAATGTAATAGTTGTGCTACAATAGGTGGAGTGTCAACAGAAATGGCAGAATACCAACAAGTAGCAGGTTTCTTAAAAATAAAAAATGGTGGACTCACTAGACCAAAAGGAGGTAAGGGAGCATGCAAACACCTAACTAAAAGTATTCTGACTCAACTAGACATATCCTCTGCAAGGTGATGAAATCCAAGTCAGACAATATGAATAGGAAATCCAAGTGGCTAAGATATCCCCCTACCGAGAGGGACACCGGGTAGTCAATCCTAGAAGAATGTCAACTAAGATACCCCGTTCATGACACGTCTAGAAAGGTGAATCTTCTGTTTGGTCCTTTTACCATAATACGCCTATACAGGGATATCCCAAGAATTGCGAAAGGTAGCCCTTCAGTTACTGAATGGAGTGCGGTATTCCACTCAGGCCTCCGGAACCAGTCTCGCGACTTCAACCCTCCTAAGGGAGAGGCCCTTTGGTAAACTGGTTGTGACCGTGCCAAAAAGTACTAGGGGATTTTGGTTCCCTAATTGGACAACAGCTATGTCTCAAGTGTAAGTAACCGAGGGGTGTTATTGGAATCCTATCCCCCCGATCCTACCTAACTACAAAGATTCTTTTGTGTTCCCCAAGTGGGGTTAGAATATTGGTTGAGTTAAGTAGTTTTTTAAGGCTCACTTGAATTATGTGACAGAGTGTGTGCTCATGAGGTGATGAACCCAAAATAGAAGTGCCACACAAGGGGGAAACTTTCTAACTAAAAATAATACTGAATTCACAACTTTAACATGCAAAAGTTTCTGAATTAAAATGCTGAAATTTTAAACAGATTCTATAAAAGGGAACATAAATGATGTTGCAGAAAAGGCTGTAGGGAAGTAGGGTTGCAGGTGGAACAGATGGCTGTGCAAATGCAGAAAATATTGCAACAAAGGGGTTGGGTTCAAAAACAGGAAAAAACATGCAGAAATCAGATCGCGGGTCTGTGGCGAAATCGGGCGGTTGGACCACGGGTTTTGAGGGAAACAGGTGCAGAAAGGTCATGACTTTCTGGCCGACAAAGGCATTCAGACCGTAGGAAATAGGGAAAAAAGCGCAGTCGAATCACGGGAAAAGGGCAGACAGATGCGGTCGGGTCGCAGCAAAGGGGCTGAAAGTCGTGATCAGGACGCGGGACAATGGCTGACAGGCACAGTCAGATCGCAACAAACAGGATGATTAGTCGCGGTCAGATCATAGGTAACAGACTTGAATCCGTAGGCAGGGCACCGGAAACAGTCTGACAGCCACGGTCGAGTCGCAGGTAAAGGCCTAAAAGACGTGGTCGGGACGCGACTGCAGAGGGAAAAGATGCAGTTTACGACGACCGAAAGGGACAGCCGAAAGGAAAAAATGGGAAATTATTGCAGAAAACTAAACAAGCAGCAGAGTTGCCAAAACCTGTGGCTAGGGTTTTACCCCTAGCTTGTGCGAATGAGCACCTACTAAGGAGAAGGGACTCCTTAGTAGTAGTTCAGTAAGTGTAAATTAAAATGCTAAAACAGAAATATAAATTACTCTAAACATGTGCATGAAATAGAAAAACAAGATGTAAATAATGGCTTTTATATTAATGTTACCTCCAATGTGAAGGTTGGTGAATCCCTTTGCAGTGATCTAAGAGGGTTGCTCCAAGCTCCAACTTGCTCCTTCTCTTTCTCCAATGGTGGAAATGGGCCAAAAGGGGCTCTCAAGGTGAAAGTAGCTCAAGGGTGAGCTAGGGTTTCAAGAGCTACTTTGGCAGAGTAAGGGTGCTTATGATTGTGGATGTCAAATAAGGGGTCTCCATCACCTATTTATAGTTTTTCAGTGGTGGAGTGCTGGCCCATGGTTTTGGAAACCATATGGTTTAGGGCTGCTGTATAGGGTTTTTTCCTCCTTTTCCTCATTATTTTATATTTTTTCTTCCCTTTTAAGGCTTTTTTGATGGTTTTATGGCCTTTTGGAGGCATTTTAGGCCTTTTGGAGGCTTTTTAGTGGGATTTTTGCTATTTTAGAGGAATTTTGGATATTTTTGGAGGAAAAAGGGGGTTTATAAGGGAAATATGGTAGAAAAATGGACAAATGAGCCATGTAGTGGGGTAGATGAGGTAGTGAACACTTTTTGGGTGTTAACACTACATCAGACAGCTTGTGCATGATGGCACCATTCACCTACTCTTCTGTGTATCTTCAGAACAAGTAGCAGACATCTTCAGCAAAGGTTTTTGTAAGAATACATTTAGCAATATCAAATCACTATTGGGGATTGTTGATCATGCTATGAAGCATTATTGATGACAATATTTTTAAATTTTGTTTTACTGTCCATGTTTAAGGGAGGATTTTCCCACTGGATTTTTTCATCTTTGCTTGGTTAAATGGACATGCAGTATGTAAAGGGTGACTAAGCCTTGTTGCTAGGCCCTATTTTTTTATGATATTTACTCATAAATTCAGGCTTAAGTGGGGGTGTTAGAATAATCAACCCATAGTTAGCTACCTTAGACATTAATTAATCCATTTTTTCTTATTTGCCTAGTTTCCTATGTTCCACTCTATGCAAGTTGTCTTCCACATGTCCTAGAATTCAAACTTGCTAAAATTGAGTCACGGAGTGCTTGGGAAACCTCTTGGAAACTATATTTAACATTTATACTTTATTCTAGATCCCCCAAATTGGGTATCTGCTTTTTCTACTAAGTTGCCTATTTTATTGATAAATAAGGCAAAAGGGAAAGTAAGACTAGGTGTAGTTGACTTGTTTTTTTCCCTCATCATCCTCCATCCTTTTATCCTAATAAAATAATGTATGAGTTTTATTTCCATCCCTTATTAGCTTTCCTACTTGAATTTTCCAATTCGTGAGCCTCTAAGTAGATTTGGAAACTACTTTATGCACATATGGGGGATTTGACTAGATTTAGTAAGCCTACTTTTTGACTATTTCGAATGGAATACTTATGCATTATAATATCTCATGTAATTATATATTTCAAAAGTCTATTACCTCACAACATTGGCTATTTTACACTTATTCAATATAGATTAGTGTTATGCTCCAATTTCAGTCTCCTTTGTTTGTAAATTTGCATGTTTGATTAGTAATTTTGTGAGTGCAATTGTTTTATCACTTGGGTTCAATTTCGACATGACCTAGGTCATGGATTTTCCCCAATAAGTGTAACCTAGAAAAAAAAACCATATCTCACTTGTCTAGGCTTTTGAAGCAATCCATGTCGCTACTTTCACCCAATTTTGTGCGACCTAGCACTCATAAACCCCTGTTTTGTGTGACCTGCATTTTTCTGTTGATTTTTTTTTCCAATCGTGATTGTTTTACAGTTCTATGTGACCTTGAACACACCTATTTGGTTGACATGTGTGACCTGTATTTTTTTTAGTCCTTTGAGGTGTTTGAGGCCCTTTCCAGACCCCATGTCTGTATTATACCCCTTCCCCGATTGTTTCCTTCTAGATTTGATTTCCTACAACCCCCTAGTTTTTTTTGTGGTACTATTTTCCTTATATGTGAGCCCCCTTAGTTGATATTGGTATTTGAGACCTCCTACGTGCTTCCTACGATCTGTGAAGTTCCTTACGTGCTCATTTACTTGTGAACATTTTTTTTTCTAGAAGAATTAGTTGTTTTGAAAAATATTTACTTTCATTTACTGTTCATTATCTTTTCATCATATGTGTCTCTAGCATGAGATCACTAGGTTTTACAAATTACACTTCACTTGTGCACACATCTCACACCCTAAAGTAAAACACTTGGTTCATGACCCCAAGTTGAGCCTAAAATTTAACTTAACTGTACCAACACTGTAACCTCATTTGAGGACCAAAACAATGTTGTAGTTAAGATATGACATCGGGGATAGGAATCCAAATAACACTCCTATGTCCCTTACATATGATATATAGTTGTTGTCTTCTAGAGATCCCAAATCCTCTCGTAATTATTGACATGGACACGACCAGTTTATCAGGGGGCCTCCCGCTCTATGGGGTTAAGCTGCAACAGAGGGGTTCCATAAGTTAGGGTGGAATACTGCACCCCATTCTCTACCGAATTATATCCCTTCATTTCCCTCCTCATGCATGTTGAGGACCATCTCAGGTGTCGAGGACCAAAGGGATAAAGTGCCAAGAAACCACCCTAAACGTGTCTTGAATGAGGTATCCTAGTTTCCATTCTATTAGGCCTCATCTACCAAAGGTCCCTCTCGATAGTAGGATTCTCTTAGCCTTTGGTTCTTCCATTTCATATTGTTTGACTGTGGATTTGACCACCCAACAGATGATATGATTTGTGATGATCTTCCATATTGTAGGTAGGAGCTTTCTTGCACTTATACCCTATAGGTTAGTGTGTCATTTTATTCATAGGTAGTGTTTCTTGTTGGATTTTTGGATTCTTTGTTGTAAGCTCGCATGTTGTAACACTATGTTGTAGTTTGGTTTTAGATTTTTTTTTGGCAATTGTTCCATCCTGTTTCATCTCTCCTTCTATACACTTAGTTTTAGTTGTATTTTTGAGTTTGTGTTTGACAACATTGAGCCTTCATTCATCATAGCACACCATCACATCATCATTTCTCCATGATGCTACTCCCAGAGACTAAGGGGGCATACCTCTCAGTTTGGTTCCTTGAAATTTCATCATCAGATCCATATTCGGTGTCGTTCATCTCCTTCATATCCCTAAACTACAACTGAGTCTAATTCAGATTCCTAAAAATCTGAACCTACCTTGTTCACTTCCCCATATAGCCCCATGGTTGGTGAACCTATAAACCCATTTCATGGGGGGCTGGTTGATAGTGGAATTGTGACCGCTCCAATCCTCATACCTGGTATTCCTTTTATTAGACCTACAGGTCATGGTCCTAGTGGTCCCCTTGCCACCACACACACTGTTGTTGGTCTGCTACCCACTAATGGTGGCCCCACTCCAGCCATCGTGGTTCACACCATAGATTCATTTATGCATGTGGGAATTGTCCCTTCTACCACCATTCCAGTTATTTACGCCATTCCAGTGACTACTCCTAATATCAAAATTCAACCCTACCAACCCCTGTTTGCATGTAACAACTACATTCCCATCGATCCCAACACCATTGTTAGTCCTACTAGATCTAGTCCATGTCCTAGTATACCATTCATGGATATTATTAACCTATATGACTTGGCATAGTTGACGAATGAACCCTTCCATCATGACCTATTGTGGCCACCAATTCCTACCAAACTCCCTTCGGACATCCCTAAGTTTGAGGGAAAGGCGAGGGAGGATCCTCAAAACCACATTTTGTCCTTCTACTTATAGTGTTCCTCCAACAACATAGTGGATGATTCTATATGAGTTCAAATAATCTAGTGCACACTCACTAGTGTTCCAGCTAAATGGTATATTGAGTTGCCCCATGCTACTTATCTTGATTTTTCCTCATTAGCATCTATGTTTCTTCAGTAATTCTAACTACGTGTTTGCTATGATGAGGAAATGGAAATCCTATTATCCTATAGACAGAAGTCATAGAACACTACTACCCATATCACAAATCATATCCATGAGTTGCGTCATTGTCGTATCTTGTTTAAAATCCAGTTAGATGATAGGATTTTCCTAGATTGGTTTCTTAAAACCTTACTCCCCACTATCACGAAGTATGTTGCATCTAAGCTCCCACAAACTAAGAAAGAAGCAATCCTAAAATCACAACAATTGAATCTTATTTATTCCCAATCAATTTATCTTTATACCTCATACCTTATGCTCCCCATGTTGGCTCCTCACATCGAGATATGTCGGGGGAAACCCATGCTACTAGTGGAGTCATTGGCTCTATTACCCATCATCCCCATTTGTACGCAGCCTCTCCTTCGATGACATCACTTTGCTAACACCTCTATTGTTTCATAACTTGGTTATGCCCATAACCTTTCAAGCATAGCAACATATTCCGGAGCCACACCTTCCAATGTGTCTCCCATACTAGTTCCTCATCTTCATGGATCAAACTGCTTGACTCATGCGTGTAATGGCTAGATGGTAGGCCTTGTAGCCCCTCTAGATGCTCCTTCCTACTACCAACCATATGTGAACTATACACTTGATCTATCCATGACTCCTCTAGTTCCTCAAGGAAAAGTCTACACTCAGTAGAAACTCCCTAATTAACCCACCCCCAATAACCAACAAGGGAATGGAAGAAGATAGACAGGTAGGAACTAGGGAAACAACCAAACTCAATTAGGTAGCCAACAACCCAAACCTATGAATAACAATAAATCCCATCCCCTTTCATAGAACCCCCAATGTCCACCTAGACCAGGGAGGAACCCTTAGTTGTAGACTAACCATCTGTGCACCATTTGTGATAATTACAATCATTATATACATCAGTTCCCCCATATGAATCAATTTTTCCACTTGTTACAAGTTGACAATCAATGTGACCCTAATGCAACCTTTCCCATAGACAAACCCAGCACCACAAGGTCCTCCGCCTATGATTTTGTAGAACCCATTAGAAAACCAAGGAATGGTTGCAACCAAAACCTTGATACTAGAAAATATCCCACCCCACTTCTGCAGTTCAACCCATTGATCTTGGATTCCATCACCTTATGACATTGTTGTCTGATGTCAAATTATAGACTCAATGAAACCAATGTGTCTCAACCATGCAATTCGTTACTCCCTGTACGGAATCTACCTCTACCACTCTTGACATATCATTACATTTGGCAAGACCCCCCATGGACGAGACTACCAAAGTCCCGTGGTTCCCTTTGTGTCTTGTCACGAACAACAGTACTGCTAGATATGCTCTTAGCTTTAGTATTGTTGATGACTTGTCCCAATCTCCCTCTACCATATCCAGTATGGAAGTCTTAAGAACTTGTCCTTCACAATGCAAAGCTTTGCTATCCTCTTTAGGTGTCATTGACCCCTCTTATTCCAAGTTAATTAATTTCAAATTGGATCAAGGAGAACCTCATATGTGATCATCCGTAGCGTTCCATGTTCCACTCACTATTTATTATTCAGTCATTTGTCGATGCATCATCGATGAGGGGTAATCCACTTGTGTTATTTCAATATTTGTTTGGCATAAACTTAGATCCCCAACCCTTCAACCTTCCACCAGCACCCTTCGTTCTTAGGATGGTCGCGCTTCTCAACCCTAAGGTGTTCTCCCGAATGGCCCCATCGAGTTAGCTAGAAAAAATTTGCTGATTGACATAGATCTTTTCGATACCCAAATTGATTACAACCTCCTCCTTGAACGTAGTTACATGTATGCAATGTGATTCGTTGCTTCTTCCATATTTCAAATATTGATGTTCCCTCATGATGGGAAGATCATGACTATTTCCAAATTTACGTATTACTATCCTAAATGACAAGACTTGGAGAATTCCTCTCTACCACCGACACCACCATCGACAACGTATCCATCCCCTCCCCGACTGTTGTTGTTTCGGGCCTATTTACCAACGCCCCTTTGACAAACACCTTTTTGTCCCTCCCACCCCCTCCTTCAACATATGACCTATTGGATTTGTGCACTATCACATTCGGTAACATTCCAACATCCTTGCAACCTCATCCACAACCCCAATAGTAGAACCTAGGGAATTATTGGGGTCCATTCCCTGTACACAGGATCCCCTTCCTCTTTCCACTTTCTAGAATTGTGAGTAAATCATTCATGGATACTCTCAATATTTTGAGATTCACTTTTGGTATTCCAATGTGGTACCTTGATCAACCCACCCTCCCCCCAACACCACAGATCATGTTGACACCAGTCTGACCTTTTGAGACAGTGTCGCACCCACCTCCTGGTACACAACCGAATGCTTCTACCACTACTTCTATCCCATCCTCCCACAATATTAGGGGAAATGCACCTAAAGACCTAAAATAACCATGTCCACCTCCTACTTATGCTTTATGCAATGTCTATGGCCATGCGACGCCAAATTATCTTGATTTTCCATTGCTTCGCACCCACATGCACACAGTAGTTGAGACTAATGATGATACAATTTTCCACATACCAACCATACATGTGATTAAGAAAAAATCGCTATGAACTAACCACTTGTGTGGATTTTTTTCCTATACAATCATTATTCCCATCATTTCCCAAAATTGTCCAAGTACTGGTCGCTCCTCAGTGACCTTCACAAGCACTCCCGTCATTCTGAAGTCATTGTCCTTGAGTAGATCCACCCTCTAGACTCTTCCTCGGAAACCAAGAACACCATTTATACAATTTCTTATTCCAGTTGTCCTTCCCCCTAGTCAACTGTGGAATGTCCCTTTGATCTATCTAGGCACTAGTTCCACAATGACAAATAAATACTTCAAACCACCACCAATTTTACCATTTTCCATTTATCCCATGCCGTGGAGTCAGTTCTTCCCATTGAATTTCATATTACATCAGTCCACCTTTCCTTTGAGCTTCTACTAATACTCCACCATTTGAAGAATGCCTACTTATGCTTGAACAAACTGATGAGAATTGTCGTGCTGCTCTCCAAATGATCAAAGTAGCTAAGACATGGTCAAAGTCCCATTATGACTCCCACACACACCCATGAACCTTTAGTGAGGAAGAGATCATCCTTGTCTATGACCAATCCCATGATAACGTTGGAAAAGGGAAGCTTGAATCTTTGTGGTAAGTCCCTTATGTCATCCATCAATTCCCTGGAAAGGGGGCATATCTCCTTTCTGACTTCGACGGTCACCTCTTGAAGAATCCCTTCAATGGGCTCTACCTCAAGATATTTTATTCTTAAGCCAACCAACCTGCATACCCTTGTATCATAGTTTTTCTTTCTTTTTTTGCATCATTTTTACCATGAGTGTCATAGTTTGTTTCCTTGGGTGTTATAGATGGATCCTACATTTCCCTCCTATGTTGGTTTCACTGATGGTGCAAGTAGATGGTCTCCTAATATCACCTCGGATACATGGTTCATTTATTCCTTATCACATGAGTTGATCCATATCGACGAAATGTGTGTAGGTATTTCTACCAATAACCAAGTTGAGTACAATGGTGTCGTTGGTCTCCTGACTAACTCCTTTCACTTGGATATTTGTTATCTTCATGTCTTCTTAGACTCCTAGCTTCTTGTCTCCAAGTTGAATAAATGTTACCGGATACACGATTCCCTCCTCTTTAGAAATTTCTTGCACACTAGACACTTGGTTAGACATTTCAAATCCATTTCATTCATGCATGTTCCTGGAAGTCTCAATAGTGTAGTAGACCAAATGGATAATGATGTTCTAGAGTGGAAGATCAATCATCACATATACGAAATAAACTCCATCACTCGTCATCATATAGTCATGCATACATATGTCATATACATTATATAGGCATAGTTATCATCATAACAAGAGACTCATAAAGCCCATAAAAATAAAAAATAATGCATCCACATACATTCATATCATATTATCATATTCAGTACAAAAAGAGAATCCCCATGGGCTTTCTCATCTGATCAAACATATCATATAAAATTCCCCATGCTCAAATGCATTAGGGGCACATCACATGCTGCTAGTCTGAGTCATCCAACTTTGACTTTGTGTCCTCCTTAGTGTCCTCCTCCTGATATGATCTCTCCTCCTCCATCGACACATCCCACTATGTCATCACTCTGACATACTCAGCAGTAGTTACGATCCTCCTCATCAGAGAGATCCACTCTAGAGGATATTTGTAGCATGCAGTGATCAGATCCTCATCTAGGTACTTCCACCCATCATCAGGGATACCCTCCAATAGTCTCTCCATGTCTAGTTGTAGTGATTCTAACATAGCACTCTGTTTCTTCCTCTTATCATGAGTGGGTGGATATGACCCCTCCACCTTTCCCATGTGTCGTTGGTACCTCAATGGAGGGTGCGGTCCCATGTTTGCACATGCACACAATATGTCATCAATATATATCATATGTATGATATTTCTACAACTGTGATAGTAAACTATATATGGAAAAAAACACAAAGAGTCATGTATATGTATCGTTAGGTCCCCAAACCTATCCTGGAGGTCGAGGAAACTACAAATCTCCTCGGTATTCCATACCCGCTTATGGATAGTCCTCTATGAGGATAGGATTATTTTTCCAATGCTAAAAAATCTCTCAAGTGAAGAAACGACCTACCAATCTGCATCCCTCCCTAATCATCATCTCGCACCATCGCCTCACACGAGTCTCACGAGGTCCCTCATCATGCACCACTAGATGTGGTCACAATTTTGAAATTCACTCAAAGAAGAATGAGCACATAAAGGAGGGGAAATAGAAATACCCATCCTCCAAACTAACCTAATTCATCCCACATCGAAGCATTTTCAGATACATTTGGGCCCACCCATAGTAGGTTCCCCTCGGCACACTCTTGACCAACAGTAACTGGCTACCCGAGATCTTGTGAGGATTTTTTGATCCCATTATCTGCATCACCATCACTGCCACTGTCAGAGTCTCTAGACTATTGATGTCACACACTAATATGTATGGTGCATGCACATAAGTTGTGGCATATCAATTCCTAGAACACAATTCATCCATCAACAACCCCCTCAGGAGTTTCGATGAGATATCGTCAATAATGCCAATAAATGGGAGGTCAGTCAAAAAATACACATCTCAAAGGGCGATCTCCAACCGCCCAACCTATATGATAAAACACTCTGAGTCTTTGTCCCAAAATCTCACTAGCTTGTTCAGTAGTAACTTTGCTAAATGCATTAAAGAAATCTGGAAGAACTTCAACAGCCCACACTAGGAGAGCGTACCCTATATTCCTCCATCCTTCTCCACCTCATCTCTGAGGTCCCTAATGTCTCGTTATCTCCATCTAACTCAAGGCATCCTGTACATCCAAAGAGTCCCTATTAGGCCCAATTCAACAACATTTTCCATTATGTTATAGGTCATTCCTATCGAGACTTTTTGTGCGACCCAAGTCACACAAAAAGGATTGACATATGTGGCATGGGTCGCACCTCTCTCTTGAATAGGAGTGACCCAGGTTGTGCATGTATCCCCGACTGTGCAACCAGGTCATGCATGTCTGCCTCCTAGGTGCGACCTCAGTCACACCTTTTCCCTCAAAAAGTGCGACCTGGCCCCATGAACCCTTTGGGATCGATCAAGGCCCCCAAAATGCAAAAAAGGAAAAACTAAACAACTGAAAATGGCATGTAAGGTGAGAGCTCTTACCTGCTACTCACATATTGAAAAACTGCTAGTACAAATGGAATAAATCAACAGCTTTGCTTTGGGGCCCTCCACTCCAACTCAACACTGAACAATGAAAATGACGTGTCATTTGGTCCCCCAATGTTTATAGGCCTCCATTTTGTCCACTCTTTCTTTCATGCACCATAAAGTCGTCTAACATTCATTTTTCATGTCATTTGCATCATTGGGTTTGATTTTTCGCCTTTTGTGCACCTAAGGGCCTAGGGTATTTTTTAAGGATTCTAATATTATACTTTAGTATAGTATTCTAGGCTATTGTTTTGGATTGAAAAAAACATGTCTATAGATAGGTAGGAAAATGTTAAATATAAAACATAAAATTAACACTGAAATGTGTAATTTTGGCAAATATTATGATAAAAAAAGATGTTTTATGTAATATGGGCGATATTAGACACTAAAAATGACCAAATAACGATTTGTTTTTTCAAAAAAACCCAAAAAGTAGCCAATTGGCGAAATTTCACCCCTAAGAATTACCCTATAAGGGACTCAGGTCTCATGGTCTCCCTATGTTTTTTCGGTTCGTCTCCCCAAGTTACCTCAATTTGCATGCCACCAAGAAAATCAAACCCCTTATGTATTGGTATGTTCACAATCCATCCACTGCATCCACACTATATACTTGGAATTATTTTAATGCCATTCAATATCCCGCAAGGAGGTCCCGCCAATATTCCACTGTTATTTTTTATCCATGTCAGCCATTCTCACCACATCACCCCTGTCAGCACATTGAACACTTCCTCCTTGCTTGACTGACCATTACAGAGTTTCTGTAAAGTTCTTTTCTGACTCCTTAAAGAATGAAAATATTATCGAGCACACTTGCTTCCTTTCACGATTATTAAAGTATTTGGAAGGACATCTATGTGGCTTCATTATCCTTTTTTTAGAATACATATACTATTTAAATAAAAGGACCACCCTGGAACCTTCTAGCTAGGAACAATTCTTGGTGGGTCATTTTATTCCTTTTTGGACATTGGGACCGTAACTTACGAAAAAAGCTCACTTATAAGTTGTATTTAAGCTCTTTTCCAACCCTCTCATAAAGAAAATATCATTGAGAAAACATGGTTTCATTCTTGCTCGTAAAATTATTTGAATGACTGTCCAATTAGTATAAGCTTAACCTTTTTCGACCTAGTTGGAATACCTATGGAAAAGAAGTCTCTCTGCCCCTTTCAACTGGGAGAGCTCTCCTTTGTACACTTTTGTCATTTTTCATACTTAGGAGACTACTATACAAAAAATAGACCCCTTGGAGTTTTCTTCCTGTTTTTAGACACTCTAAACATGAAAAACACCATTTAACATTTATTTTCTTATGCTCAATAAAAATCCATGAGACATTATCATACTAAGCATACTTCTATCCTGTCTTCATGCTCCTTAAACTATGAAGAAGGCCTAAATGGTGCCTTTCAGTTACCACATATATTGCATTTAGTTTCCCATTATGGAAACTTTCCCTCCATTGGGTTTCCTCTATTCAGAGTACTCTGTGATGAGTCTCCATTGGATCCCCTTGATATCACTTTTCTAGTTACTTCCCCAATTATATCCCATTGCAGTCCTCTTCCTGGTTCCATAGCTATGATTCCCTCCCTATGATTTAGTGTCATCTACTGCTAGGTCAAGCATGTTTTTATAATCTGAACAAAGAAAATTTGAGTCCCCTATAATCCCCTTCCCCTGTTCCCCATTCAGTGTCTCAATCCCATTATTGTTCCATATCTCTGGTTGTCCCCTTTGTGCTTCTATTAAGGAAACCTCACTATCTTGTAGTTTCAGGTATCCCTTTGTCGACATTAACACATCTATTGCAGAGGATATACCCAAAGGTCCCTATATCTTGGTGTCATCCACCTCATTGAGGAGTTCCTTGGACCACTTCAAAGGATTCATTAGTTCCGTTTGGATTAGTTTTGTCTCATGTTCTAGACTTCAACTACATCATCGCGCCATTGAGATTCATACAGGGTTTTTTATTCCTTCATTATTTGGTCTAAGACCCTAGTTTTCACCTGAATCTAGCACAATGGTGAGTCTATTTTGGGACCCATATAGTTTTATGTCCCTTGTGATCTCTGGGTTGCATTGGTGATAGTGTGCATAAGCCCCTCAGTGTCATTCTTCTGTGTATCCACACTATTTGATGTTGTTTATTGTTACCTCAGAGATTCTGACTCTCAGTCAATGATTCCACAGAGTTGTGTAAACCTTCAGATTTAGTAGAGCATCAGTTATTGTGATATTTCATTCCATGAGGATGTCATGCCAACTTATCAAGATCAGCTCATGCCAACTTATCATAGGTTTGTTTGAGCATCATCATCATCATAGGCTCTTGTAGATGTCACACATAAACAATTCATCAAGGATTTTCAACAAGCACCACTACTGCTCATGTCTTTAAATGTCTTCTCATCATGTATCATGCCAAAACCATGACTGTGTGTGCAACCTTGAACTGTTGTGCAATTCTAACAGTGAAGAGAGCTCATACTCATGATATGGATGAGAAAACTTCCAAGTATGTACACATTGGTAACACCTCCTCAACACTTGACTGTTTGTGTGCATCATCATCATCATCATCATAGAGTATGTATCATGGTGTATGCATCATCATATCATATAATACTTCATCACATTGTAATCATTGTAAATAAGCATGCATCATTATGCATCATAGAGTATCATCACATTAAGGAGTATACATCATAGTTTGCATCATATCATCATATCATGATCATAATGTATACAGTGAATGGAGTATGCATCAAGTATGCACCATCATTATCATACAATGTCATATCATATCTTCATCATAGTATGCATCATCATAATATAGAGTGATCATACCTTTATCTGTGCATGTCAAAACTCACACTTGGGATGTGTATGACACTTGTAGAATACCTCAAACAAACCTCAAGATTGGACTTTGTACTCTTGCACTTGCACGAGGAAGACCAAAAAATATCCATGACTGAGGAAGGATTTTGTGTTGTGTGTAAGTGTTGTAGATGACCTTAAAACTAGACTGTTTTAACCCTAAAGAAGTAATAGGATCACAACTTGGTATGTTTATTCACAAATAAAATTTGCTCTGTATGATTATAATCACCCAAAAACTCTACCAACATTTTGTTGCTCCAAATTCAGACTGTTTTTCTTCACCCAAAATTTGGGACTATGGAATATGTGGAAAATCCTCCAACACCAGTCACAAACTTGAATCAATTCAAACCATGTAATGTGGAGGGGCCCTAAACCTTGTCAAGCTCAAATTTATAAGAACCTAGAGATGTTTACCCCAAGCAAGTCCAAGACTAGACTACATCAAACTTGACATCATTGTGGAGTGTATGTTGTGATGGTTAAAACCCCAAAAGATAAAATAAGAAATATGTTTCTATTGTTAGCTGCTTCAGTCCACCAAATTTCCACAGTCAACTACTATTTCCAAGTCCACCCAAAATCAGCTCAATCAGCGAGCTCACAATATCATATAGATTGGATAATCTATGAGTTTGAAATTAATTTGGTTTTATATACTCTTGAATCCTTGAATTGAGGGTCGACTTCAAGGTTAAGGGATATGTGAGTTGTATTATTTTATTTTTTATTTTAAGTCAACACTTATTCAAACTTCAAACTTGCGATTAAAAATGGTTTTAGGGTTGGCTGTAAGGTTCACAAGATCAATATTAATGTCAAATATGTTATTCCAACATTAAGGATTGCATGCACATCAAGTGGACTCCATCTTATCATTTAAGGGCTACATCAAGCCATTAGGGCTTCCAAGGACATGCCATCATCAAGGTGTCATCATTCCACGTGCAAGAGAATCATATATTATGACCATAGGCTACATATCATCAACAATTCCTCCAAGGTTCAAGAGTGGGTTCCAATATTCCATATGCAAGAGGACTGTCATATTCATTGGTCATCATGTCTTAGGGTTTTTCTTCATCGATTCATTAAGTGCCATGTCCCCAAAACCAAAAATGAAGGGTGAAAAACATCTTTAAGGGTTTCAATATGGCATAAACACACATAACATCTTCACCCCTCCTTCAAGGGTACAAGGATCATCAAACCATCATTTGTGGGGGTACCAAGTCTTTCTTTTTCCCTAGGACCATCTCCAAGGGTTCTAAGACCCCATCAACCTACAAATGACCACATCATCCCCTTCAAGGGTTCAAGTACCATGAAACCACCAAGTGTGGGTCCAAGGACTTCTATGAAAAGATTCTTAATCATGAAAAGAGGCTTCATGGGATTCTACACCATACCAAGGGAATGTTCATGGGTTCCAAAACATGTCAAAGACCATACAAGGTTATAATCATCATAATGGTAGAAAGAATCACATACAAGGTTTCCATGACCCCAACAAAAACATGAATGACCACATAATGGGTGATTTATGTTTCTTAAACCCATCCATGGATTCTTCATCATCTATAGTGGATTCAACACCATCTCTAGGGCCTTGAGCATCTTCAGGAGGGTCTTCAACATCATCAATAAGGTGGTGGCTTCAAGATCCAACCTTGTGGGTACATGTACCGTGTCAATTGGATACAAGGTGCTTTAAGGCACAAACCATCTCTGTATGGGATCCAAGGCACTAGATGTGAGCATACTAGGATCATCCATACTTGTGCACTACAAGAGGGACTTGGTGGCATCAATGACTACATGTGGGGCCACTATAAGTCCTATGTTGGCATCAATGACAATTTGATCAACAATATCCCACTTTGTCATTGATGACAACAAATCATGCTCCTGCTAGGAGCATGCTCCCCTTTTTTCTTCACCTCTCCCCCTTTGGGATCAATGGAAAAGGGTGCCCACACATATGCATCTGAAATCACTAATCATTGCTCCCCCTGACAACATGCATGATCCTAGGACCCATCTGTATGCTTGGAGTACTAGCCATCCTTTCTCCTTTGAATTCATCCTCCAAGCTTATGAACTCAAGGTGTACTAGGGTATTTGAGAGACCTTAAGATTGGCTTGTGTTTGCCTCTTTATATACTCATTAATTGTCGTAATAAGTAGAGTTCTCAACATAGCTTGTCAACCCAGGGAAGTCTGCTTATTTCAAAGGTAACTAGAAAAACATATGCATAAACATTTTCAGTAGCTAATAAATAAGATACAAATCATTCACTCCTACTCACTCACTCCTACACACCATTACAACAAACCAAAGGAAAATATAATAATGCAATTGTTAATGGATGTTGCCAGAGATTCCTATGAATGCATCACACTGAAATCCCACATTAAACAGAAATAACTTAAACTAAAAAAATATACTACTACCAACAACTCTATAAGAAGGAGGGCCTTGGGCTTCGAACATAGATGTTGTTAAAGGATTAATGTAACATCCCCAACATAAACAATACATCAGGAAATATTTTAATTAATCAAAAAAACACAAACAAAGGGTTTGTTTCAATTGTCAAGATATTTTATTGATTGACATGCAAATAACCATAAGTCAAGCCAAAATATATGAGAAACTAAATCAGATCTACTTACTTGAATCCAGGGGAAACACATTTGGAGAATCAACTCCTCCCAACCATAGGAGGCAGCAACTCAACGGTTTGCTCTGCTCCACCCTCGAGCTAGATCACCAACCATGCACCAGAACAGCAAGTAACTTCCTTGCGGCACTCAATCCTCAGAGTTTGCAACAAGCTACAACAAGAAAGCTTCCACACGGCACTCTCTCTTAGAGTCCGTAACAAGCTAAGCAATGGAATTATGAAACGGGAGAAACACTCAACACATGCATTCACAGCAAAGTTTCTCCATGCACAACACGACATCCCGTGCTATTCCAGTGCACTCATATATATAGCTTTTGCCCAGGTCTTATGCCATGCCAATCAAATCTCCAATCAGATCTCTAAATCCCTATGATTTAGGATCTTGTCTGGTTGTTGAGTTTTGGATTGGATTTGATTGGTATCAATCAGTCTAGCTTGCTTACACATGTTCTTTGGTGCCATGGTTGGTGTCCCCTCATGTAGTTGAGTTCTCCAAGTGCCATTTTCTTTATTAATAAATAAATAAAATGTTTGTTTGTGCAAATGTTATTTCAGTCTTTGAGTTTTTATAACTCATTAAAAATAATAATTTTTCAAAACATGAAAAATAAAAGTAATGTCATGGGGGTATTACATTTCTCCCCCCCCTTATTTTTTACACCATCCTCTGTAATGTCCCAGTTTTGACCCCGTTACATTAGATGTATATGATGCATAAATTGTAAATGATCAAGGTGTGGAGCTAAAGGCCAAGGCCCCACCATTGATCGGTTATGTTATGTTTTGGATTTGAATTGTCACCGATGGTATATCAGGGCATGCGGCATATATTATGACGGTCATCATGTAAATATGCATCTATAATTAAAAATGAACCCGACCAGCTACGATCACGGCAACTAAAATGAGAAAGGGGCGTGATTTTCACAAGGATAGGGGTGGGGGAAATTGTCAACCTTGGCCAATGAGAGAAAAACCCATATGTCTTCTTCCTTTGTTTTATTCCAACCACTTTCATTAAGAAAGGCTACTAGTGGTTGAGGTAGTTATGGTCTTGGGAGTGGGGTGGCAGGACTGTCAGTCCTCTCCCACACGCACACTCTACCCATGATTTTGTTGTTCATCCCTCACGCAGACATTTTTTTCTTGGCTCCACGAGTTGCAAAACACCCACACACTGCAATTTCGCATCCTCTCCATTGTTGTTCATTCTCACGCAGAGGGATTCCTTCCCGTTTTTGTCTTCACGCACAGGATTTTGCTGGATTTACCCATGCAGTAGTTTTCTTCTGCAGATTTGTGAATAGTGTGGCCGTATCCTTTACTCACGGGCTGATTCGTGGGTTCTGCATTGTGGTTGATTCATGCACCGGTCGTGAGATTGTAAATTCATCTCCATTGTGGTATGCATACGTTTTTCCCAGTAGCATTGGTTGTGCAAAATGGGTCATTGTTCCCCACATTATTGGTAATATGTATGCTGATACATTTTGGAGCTGTGGTGTTTCCCCCTATTGGAATTGTGTTTGCTGTTGTGTTTGGGACTGTGTAATTCGCTGGGGAGTCTTTTCTCTGTCTAAGCTGTGATAGCTAATTGATTGCATACGTGCAATGGTTGGTCTTCAGACTGTGTAAGGAGTAGGGATGTTGGATTGGTTTGCTTGATAAACCTGGTGCTGGAAACCACACAGACAGAGCTAGAGGGATGGCCTTCTTCTCCATCACCCCTGAATAGAACTGGAAGGGAATGTAGGGCCTGAGGGACTGTGTAGTAGAGAAGGGACTGATTCCTTGTGTTGGGTGTGTTTGGGTGTCTTAGAGGTTAGGCTAGATCTGGTGTAGGTGTTCTTGGCTCTGCAATGAGCTCACCAGCTTAGCATTTGGCCTTTCCCAACTCCTTGATGGCCTGATAAACCCAACTTTGTTGGCTTGGGTGTGTGTTTTGTATATCCTTGGCTATGTGTAAGCCTGCTAGTTCCCTTATTCCTTGGAGAATCATGCCGAGCTCGGGGGTGGCAGCACTACTGAGAGATTAAGGAGCACGCTGGCCTATGTTTGGGTGGAACGTTGCAGCGACGTAGCTGGTTGGGAAGCAAAGTTTTCATAAGATAAGTAATCTTGTCCATTTTTACTTCTGCAACCGTGATTACTGTTAATGATATGATGAACATGTTAAAATGAATGCTTGTGTGAATGCATGTTGATTCCACTGCGCAAGATAAATAAATATAGCTATGCATGATAAAAAATTTCATTTGTGCATGTTATACTGCAATGCATTTTATTTCAGCATCCTGTTTTAGCAAAATTTTATGCCTATACATGTTCATGGGGCTCTCAGCCTAGGTGGTCAAACCTTGAGTCGCGTCCTCATCGCTGATTCAGAGGCATGGGTATGTGACATCCTCGGTGTTCTTTTTATTCTGAGCTCCCCTGCTCATTCTGGAACATGGATGGATATGCTTCCCACATTTTATCCTCCATTTCCCAAGTTGCCTCTTTAACGCTGAAGTGCTTCCATTGCACTTTTATTTGAACGATGGCTTGATTCCAGAGCATACGTTCCTTCCTATCTAGAATGCGGAAAGGTTCAGTTTGGAACTCGCCCTCGGGTTCTACCTGAATCACATCCCAGTCAATTATATGAGTAGCATCATGTATATATATATATATATTTTAACAATGAAACCTGAAATACATCGTGCACTTTTATATTAGGCAGAAGTGCAAGTTGATAGGATACCAGCCCTATCTGAGCTAACACTTCAAAAGGTCCACAATACCTTTGTGCCAGCTTGGAACATCTTCCAAAACTCAAAGAACTCTTCTTTGACTTTACCTTCCGATATACATGATCCCAACGTTGAACTCTCTTGGAGTTCATTTTAATCTGCGTAACTTTTTTTTTCTTTTTTTTTGCCAATCCTAGGAAACTTTTACATTTTGTTGAACTCCTGTGACAATCTCTATAGGGTAGTGCAATCGAGCATGCTTCAATGCATACATGTTTTCTTGTAACCATACTCTCTCCTCTTCCACATACAAGAAGATAAACATGTCGATCATTATCTTAAGATTCTAAACATTTTACATATTACCCAAGCATATATCAACATCTTACTAATATCGAGAACATGCTTATTATTTCTTCTTCATAACATTATAGGTTCCAGCTTAGTTAAGCCCTTATATAAAAAAAAGTCAAATACATCACCTTGCCTAGCTTCAGAATCAACTCCACTCTTCATGCATTTATCTAAATATATTACTTTCAACTAAATGTATCTACATTGATTTATATCCTCTTTTCAATATCCATAATATACCTAGAGTATGAGTATTTACCAATGCCTAAAAATTTTTTTCACCATTTATCCATTTTCCATTTATCTAATGTGAGCATTTATTAATCAAATGGATATGCTGAACTATATTTGCTTTGATGTACCAAATTGATATAAAGAAATTATATGGTGTTATAATTTTATTTGAAATGTGTATGCCCATCCTTATGGTTCCACATCCTTAACATACATTATTTGCATGTGTGTGTATGTGTGTGTGTGTGTGTGTGTGTCTATATATATATATTTCAAATGTGGATAAAATTTACATTTCCTTTCAACATGGAGGAATTATATAATTTGAAACTTCTTTCAATACAAATAAATTCTATAATTATCAATTCTTTCAATAGGAATAAATTTTCCTTTAAATACGAATAAATTATACAAAATCACTTCATTCAAAATAAATATGTTATATAAATTTTCATCCTAAAATACAGATAAAATTTACATTTCTTTTTAATATCGATAAACTATGCAAATATAAACTCCTCTTCAAAATAAAAGTATAAAATATGCAACTCTTTTCAATACAATTTTCTTTTCAAAATAAATAACTTTGTATTCTTTATAGATCTCAATTCCTTTCAAACTTATTTTACTATTTTCATAGTACAAATATCTGAATCATACGTATCTTTATCATCTATCTATACACATTTGGTTAATTCAAATAGAAATATAGTATGGACATTGGTTTATAACTATTCCTTCTTGATAACCTATTGCATACATCTTAACCTAACTCAA
Organism: Pseudotsuga menziesii; assembly: GCA_001517045.1. NCBI lineage: Eukaryota > Viridiplantae > Streptophyta > Pinopsida > Pinales > Pinaceae > Pseudotsuga > Pseudotsuga menziesii. The sequence goes on from LPNX010528795.1 coordinate 54,395, forward strand.
CATGATATATTAATGTAAACCTTTCATTATCTATCCCTCGCATATTCACACAAACTTGTATTATATGGAACCACATTACAATTCCAATGTAAAGCATCTTTATCAATATCACTCACATCCAAATTACTAGAACCTCACATTCAATATGAGGTCCACCCCTCTTTTCTCTATTAAAATAGTTAGATTTTTCCTTAAGACTACAACTATATATGTATACATATATATGCACTCTTTTCTTTCCAACATCAATATGCTTTAAATTTGAAGTCTTACGTGAGATGAAATATATTCTCATTCCTCTATGAAAAGTACATTTAATCTTAAGCTGAACATAATTTAATGTTTTCACTCAGGTTATACATGTAACCTAAGATTTTACTAAATGCATTAATGAGATCCTTAAAAATTCTTTCAAAATATATGTAATTGTTCCCTATAGATTACAACTTTCCCCATTTTATAACCAAAAAAATATAAAATGTATATCCCAATACATTCTTCAACTTCTATAAATATAATAATTTCCTTCTGTGTTCAGAATAGAATAACGTATGTAATTTCATAGAATACCATGACTCTAAAGTAGTTTAAATTAGAAATTACCTAAGACCATTCTAATTCCAATTAGCACATAAATTATGGGACCCTTTTAATCTTATCAATTATAAGGATGAGATCTTTATGATCCATTTCAGGTATACTTAAAAGTAATCTTCCTAAGCGTTTGGAGTATTATTTTTCCAATACACGTAAGATGTATAAAATGGAATCCTTTTAGCATATGTAAGCTACCTAAAATGCAATTTCATCCTATGTTTATAAAACATATATGACATATTCTTTAAAAAATAATATAAATGCATTCTCTTTTTAATCTTATAAAAAGTGGTATTTTATTTTCATCAAATCTAAAGTGGGTAAAGTGCATTCCCTTTTAAAATATAAGATTCATTATTTGCAATACTTTTCAAGTAAGAAAGTAACAAATATTATACCTATATCAAATATATATACCAATTGTGATTGCTTAAATATATACATCACTTATATAATACATTTTTCAATTATCTAACAACCCAATTTAATCCTTGCAACCCAAATATACTAAGCCTCAATTGTATTTCTTCAAAATACAAAGGCATATAAATACAATCCTCCCCATAAATAATTACAACACACAAAATGCCTTCCTTCAAAAATATTTAAAGTAGTTTCTCATCCAAATATACTAATGTATAATTACATCCCCTCCTACATACAATATATAACACTTTAACAATACATATAGCATATTGTAACTTCCCCAAGTCAATAAAATAAAATTTTCCCATTCAAACTACTTAAATGTAACAAACCCCAAGTTAGTACAATAATAGAACATAAAAAATTTCCTCTCGATGGCTACTTATAAAGTTCGTTACCACTACCCTTTATACTTTTGAGAGATAACTACCCATACTGTACATAGCTTCACCAAAAGGTGTTAGTCATCGAGACAGAACATGTAATCTATGAAACAAACATAACCCAATGTATTTCAATCCTTCCTAAGTTTAATAGTTAACGCATTAGGTGGATACCTTAATCAACAATTCTAGCCTTTGTGCCATGTTCGACTATATAACATGTTATAACACTAAATAACCAAATCTTCATTTGAATTTGAAACATTCATATGGGACAATCGACAATTCACAACATTCAATCATCAGATAAATCCAACAAGATACATAAGATAAATACATCAAGAACATAAAATATCGAGACAAATGTACGTGGTTCACCCAATCCATGGGTTACATCCACTAAAAATGTCACATCGTGTAATATTTATTACAAAAGGGTTATAATCCGCGACATCAATATCGCCATACTTTCTTTTGTTCTTCTCATAAACTCTCTCATCGAGAGTATTTCTAACCTATTCAAACTTAAAGAGATTTTATATAAATTATATATATCCAAACTTTATATATATCCAACATTATATATCAACATCTTTATTTTCTTTTGATATATATATATATATATATATATATATACCTTACCTATCAACATATTTATCATCCTTTTAAGATCTATCAGATATTATATATATATAAAACTTCATATATAAACATCTTTACTTGTATATAAAACATTATATACAATTTCTTTAATACATATAAAGCATCTTTATTATAAATAAAACATTATATGTCAGCATTTTAGTTTCTTTTGAGATCCATAAAACATTATATATAAAACCTTTAATATATAATATCATAGGGGTACTTCTTCTCTTACTCAATTAATCTCTCAAAATAAACTATAATCCCATTTCCAACCGATAAAGGATGTACCCATTTGGCATTAGATCCTTAGAAGATAAAGCAACGTGTTTTGTTTTCTTTATTGAAAAGCCATACTGGGTGAAGAAAAGGTTTTGTCGACTGAAAGTCTTAACATAATCACCTTATCTAAGTTGTATGATATTTATTCTTTGCTAAAGGATTTCAAAATGATGGCTAGCAAGGATAGCTCAAATAGCCAAAGCAATGAAACTTTAGGAAGAAGCTAAGAAGGAGAAATCTTTTCAAAATGAGAAAATCATATCAACTGTCGAATATTCACGCACCGACATCAATAATCGCAATGGTTGTAGGATGATTATTCTTTAGATGATTTGCTAAATAGAAAACTACAAAATAAATATGCACATGTTAGTTGTGGATTTTGCAACCTGCGTAATATGCAATTCCATATGCATAGTATTTTGAAAAACCTTCGACATTTACACCATATCTTGACAAATCGTAAGTTTGGATTTGGACTCAATATTAACACATCCTCTATATATTAATTACTCATTTTTATTTGCAAAATATGAAGAAAGGGGAAATATAATTTCAAGAGCTACAACCAAAATCTGATTTCTAGGTCTAAACTTTGATACAAGGTGCTTTGATTTGCATTTTCCTCCGATACAAAGAATTTGTATTCTTTTAACAAGGGGTACACATTGAGTCTACCTTCCCCAATTTCTTAATGGAACGAAAATGTGACCTTGCAAATAATCCAACTACACAGATCAAATACACAAGTTCATACACAGATCAGAATACATAGCCATGTATCACTCTCCTGGATAAAATGCAGTCTAAGGTTTATCTGTATCTGAAATGCAATCCAAAAAAACCGACAGGGGAGTGCTATATCTATACTCACATAGAGCGGCTTTCTACAAGTTAGAACCTCGAAGGTTGGATCGATACCCACGGCAAGCATGCAGTCATGTATCATTTTACCTATGGGAATATCTATGTAACAACTCAGAAACTTGAAATTTGTATAAACGCCTAATAGATGCAGAAGACTTCGATCTACAGATCTCAGGTAGAGGGCCTCAATAGATATAGTTTGAATTTAACACATACAGGAAATTATGAACCAACATGCAGAAATGTAAAACAAATCTAATTTGAATTTTAAAAGTGACGACAAATCCAAACCAAACCCAGAATTATCCATATGGTTCCATACAGAACATAGAGGCGATTCTACACCAATACGTAGAGATATACTTATGGATCTGGTTTTGAGATCATAACTTAAAGGCATTTCCAACCAACATAGAGGTATATTGCAGATCTAGTTTGAAATCAGAATTGAAGGCAATGGGTGAAGAAATATGGCTATTCAGGAACCCATACCATCTTACAGTACGCTTATGGAGTTCTAAGCAGACTATGGCAAATCAACATATATTTTACGGTAGATTCTTAAGTTCATGCATGCATCGACACCTAACTACGAATCTTTGCATATTTATATCATACCTTCTTTGAAGATAAACGAATCCCGCGCAGAGGCTAATTCGCGTAGCAGCGCCTATCCCCATGTAGATCTAGTTACATGAATTTTTACTCGAAAAAAAATATCCAGGATTGAGATTCGAGGGTTGAGAGTCAGGGTCTGGTTATCTCTCTCACCGTCCTTTCAACCAAGAAAACAGTTCTTTTCCCCAAGGAGCGTCGTGTCCCTTGTGAAAGTATCTCCCCCTCGACTCCAAAACTCGCCAAAGGAAAATCTACCATTCCTTTCTTCAACCAACACTCTGATTTTTCCCAAATGAAAAAATGAAATTCCCCATGCATTCCCATAGATTAACAAGATAACCAATTCAATTAAAGGAAGCACAATTTTGCAGAAGTACAAAAGTTCCTGCTTCCATTTTTTTTTACAGTCAAACGTAACCCATTTCAATGGATGGAACATATTGGAGGACATTGGTTCCCATTCACATTCTTATAGAATCATAAAATACAAAATTGTATAAATTAACTATCTCATATCCCCATATTGGAGTGGTTTACAAATGATTTTAACCTCGGTGACAACAGAAAACGCAGCTTGCCACAAAACCCCCATTGCAAGTGCAAAACTCCATCCGAATAAATTAGAAATCTATGCCAAAATATCTATCAATTCCAATTTCAGCACAGAGTATCACACTGACATCTAACCAAATCATAAAATATTACAAAAATCATAAACCTCAAATTAAACTATATAAAGCCTAAAAAAATAAGCAAACCCTTTAAACGAATAATAAGCTTATGGTCCTAGTGTTTGAACCATGCTCTGATACCATATGTAACACCCCCAACATAAACAATACATCAGGAAAGATTTTAATTAATAAAAAAAACACAAAAAAAGGGTTTGTTTTGATTGTCAAGATATTTTATTGATCATGCAAATAACCATAAGTCAAGTCGAAATATATGAGAAACTAAATCATATCTACTTACTTGAATCCAGGGGAAACACATTTGGAGAATCAACTCCTCCCAACCATAGGAGGCAGCAACTCAATGGTTTTCTCCGCTCCACCCCCGAGCTGGATCACCAACCATGCACCAGAACAACAAGTAACTTCCTTGTGGCACTCAATCCTCAGAGTCCGTAACAAGCTACAACAAGAAAGCTTCCACGTGGCATTCTCTCTCAGAGTCCGTAACAAGCTAAGCAATGGACTTATGAAACGGGAGAAACACTCAACACATGCATTCACAGCAAAGTTTCTCCATGCACAACACGGCGTCCCGTGCTATTCCAGTGCACTCATATATATAGCTTCTACCCAGGTCTTATGCCATCCCAATCAAATCTCCATTCAGATCTCTAAATCCCTATGATTTAGGATCTTGTCTGGTTGTTGAGTTTTGGATTGGATTTGATTGGTATCAATCAGTCTAGCTTGCTTACACATGTTCTTTAGTGCCATGGTTGGTGTCCCCTCATGTAGTTGAGGTCTCCAAGTGTCATTTTATTTATTAATAAATAAATCAAATGTTTGTTTGTGCAAATGTTATTTCAATCTTTGAGTTTTTATAACTCATTAAAAATAATAATTTTTCAAAACATGAAAAATAAAAGTAATGTCATGGGGGTATTACAATTAATGAAATCTACAACAAAAACTAATTAATAATTGCTGCTCCTTTGATCAAAATGATTGAATTACAGTTACATTCTCCTCTCCTATATATCTGTCAAAATGCCAACCCTATATCCAATTGCCTATCCATACTTATACAGAAAATGAAACAGTTCAGTTACATCAATATCAGGAATCCATGAATATCTACGATCTTCAAGATTCCAAATTAAACAAGAACTATTAAAACTATTATTTCATTACATATGATCAGTTCTCATAATGAATGAGCTTTAAATTCGAATTGTTTCATAGACCGAACCATGTTCTAGCTAACGAGGAGAGATACTCGAGAAGTTTCAGCTAGATGCATGGAAGGACATCCAAGATTCCCTCATTTCATCTTGAACCAGATCATCAAATAGTAAACTGATGCCAGGAGTTCTTCACCTTCAAGTGCAGCAAATTGTTACTTGGAGATTATGAACCTTCCTATGAACCAATGGAAAATTAGCACAGATGAAAGGCAAAGTTCATAATTATGAATAAAATCAAGCATAAATGAAATAAGTAATAATGATTTGTCCCTTAAGGATTCATGCTTTTTTTCGTGTAAAGGATAAATATTTAGTTGTAACTAGGAGATAAAAATAGGGAAAAAGTGTTGGAGTCATTATCCAACCTGCACATCTTTATTTGGTCAATTGGCCTAATTACCCACTTATCCTAAGTATTGACTTGAATTACTGACATCAGCATCAGCACACCAGCACACTCCTAACATCAGCATCAACACACCAACACACTCCTCTAATTAGGGAGGACAACTAAGCCTTCTCCTTAAATGAGGGAGGCTAACTAGGCTTCCTCCTTAAATGAGGGAGAAAATATAGGGTTATTTGCTTGTCATAAGTGCACCAATTGGTTAACTAAATGTTGTTTCAGATAACAATCAGTTAAGCAGAGTTGGAAAAGTGCCTTCCTCATCTCTTTGTCTATTTTTGGCTGATTTGAGTTAACTAGAGTGATTTAAGGCACCTCCAACAACTTTTGGTTACTTAGTTGAGTTCAGTTCACTTCATCAGAGGTGAATTGAGTTAGATATGTGCCCCCACATGTTGATTGACATGCAGTTGTGTTCTATTCAGTTAGACTCAATCATTACTGTGCCTGATTTGAGTTAGGGCTTAGTTATATTAATTTGTCACAATAATCTAGGGACCAAGACACAGTCTCATAATAGATTAATAACAATAAGGCATGAAACTGGTGTAATTGTGCTACAAAATGAGTAATCGCTCTATATAATCAAATGAAAGAATGATGATACAATACAATGATCATGCTGCAATCATGAATGACAAAGCAATCTGAATTCCCAAGGAGGTCATTCGAATTGAATGAGTGAGTCTAGCTTAACTAAATGTAAGCCACAGTCAACACTCAAGTTAACCACTGATCAAAACCCTAATTGACTCAACTAAGCCCTAACTAAAGTTAGAGTACAATAAATGACTTATTCTAATTGAAAGTAGCTCAAACACATGTCACTGTAAGACAACCAACAATTGGTAGCACACCAATGACTCCAATGAACCCCAATGAGGTTAACTGAAGTGTAACTGACCATCAAAAGTGGTTGGAGGCGCCCCTGTTGACTCTAGTTCATTAAATAATCAATAAATCATCAATTTAATTAATGAAGGCACCTTCACTGCTCTATTTAACTAATTGTAACCATCAATTAGCAATATGGGGGAGCATTGATGACACTCAAATCACCCCCAGAGTGCCCCAGTTAGCCTTCCTGAATGTAGGAGAAGGCTAAGTTAGCCTCCTTTACTGAAGATAGGTGTGGGTGTGATCTTGTTGATGTCATATAGTACTCCTCTAATGTCAATTAAGTCACTAAAACTTAGGATAGTGGTTTAACTAGGCCAAATTGACAAAATGAGTGTGTATGGTGGTAAATGTCTCCAAGAACCCCCCTTAAGCTATACTTAGGAGAAGTAGAAAACATAGATGCATAAAAATGGTAGGGCCCCAAAAAATAAGGCCATATTACACCCTGTACAATACTGGAATGCAAACAATGCTAAAAAACAAACCAAGTGAGGAAAAGACGGAAGACCCAGTGGAAAAAAACCCCCATCAAGCTGAACACTAAAAGTAGTCTGATCACCCTGATGGACTCACCCCCAATGGTGATCGGAGGTAAGTGAACTTCTTTTCTGAAAAGATATTGGTGAAGATGTCTGCAATATGCTCATTAGTCGGGCAGTATTGTAGAATGATGGTCATGTCATGCACTAGCTCCTTGATATAATGCATGTGGATCTCTACATGCTTGGTCCTATGCCTGGTAACTAGATCTGTGGATATCTTAATAGCACTTTGATTGTCACAAAAGAGGACAGTGGAAAAATTACTACCAATATCAAACTCTCAAATAATTCTTTGCAACCAAACTGCTTGGATGCAAGCATTCACCGCTCCTCGATACTCAGCCTCTGCTGAAGATAATGCCATGGAAGCCTGCTTTTTGCCAGGCCAGAAAATGGGGCCACCACCAAACATGAATACATATATAGAAGTATACTTTTGATCAATAGAATCACCTGCCCAATCGAAATCTATGTATCCAACTAGCTCTAGCTCGTAGTCTGCAGCATAGTGAATGTCGTAGGTCATGGTTCCCTGAATATACTGGAGGATCCTCTTGGATACCTTCCAATGAAGATCATGGGGTTGCTACATGTATATTGATACAGCATTCATGGCATAAAATATATCAGGCTGAGAATGTGTCAAGTACAACAAGCTACAAATCAGTTGTCAATAAATAGTGCAGTCCATGGGAGGTGTTCTTTTTCCTTCTTCAAGGCTGATCCCTGAAAGGAAAGGGAATGGTGTAGGCCTACATTCAGCCATGTTAAAATTGAATAAAAGGTATGATATTTATTTGGAATGAGTGACCATTATCCCATCATAATTTTTCTCAATTTTGAGCCCTAAAAATTGTTTTAAGAGCCCCAAATCGCTCATTTCAAATGCATTGTGGAGAGCAGTTTTGATGGATGAAATAGAAGCAACTGTGTTACCTATTATCAGTAAGTCATCAACGTATAAAAAAATAATAATCAAATTACCATAATACTTCTGTATATACACATTTGGATATGATCTACACCTTTGGAAGTTTTGCGAGAGAAGGAAGGCATCAATCTCGGAATACCACTCTCTTGGGGCATGTTTTAACCCGTATAGTGACTTATTTAGCTTGCAAACCAAAGATGGATCAAATATGTAGCCCTTAGGATTCTTCATATATATCCCCTCATGAATATCTCCATGCATAAAGGCTAACTTAACATCCATATGATGCACTTCCCAGTGCTTAGATGCTGAAATTGCCAAAACTAGGTGGATGGAGTCCATTTTTGCAACTGGTGCAAAAGTCTCATGGTAGTCCACACCTTGGAATTGAGAGAGAATTTTTGCCACTAGATTTTCCTTCTATTTTTAGTTTCTACCATTAGTAGAAACCTTGGTCCGAAACACCCACTTGCATTGAACCAATTTCCTTCTCAGAGGAAGAGAAACTAGCTCCCAAGTAGTGTTTTTTTTAAGAGAATTCATCTCTTCATCCATGGCAACTTGCCATCTTGGATCCTTCTGAGCATGGTAGTAGGATTTTGGGTCTGAAATAATCATCAAATAACAATTTTCATAAAGAAAATTATCAGGACAAGAGAGCGCAATAACTGCTCTTTGGAAATCAGACCGAGTTCTCCTTGGATCATCTGGATTTTCAATGTTATCTCCTGCGGAGGAGAGTGTCTGTCGGGCCGATGTGGGAAGTTGATTTTGTACTTCAGGTTCTGATTCATCATATGATGTTTTCTGTACACTAATATCAAAAATCAAAGGATCCAAATCAGGGTCATCACCCCCAACTTCATCATCCAAATATTCAGTAGAATAGGAAGGAAACTCAACAGTTTTCTCCTTCACTAGTTCCACTTCCTGAAGAAGCTCATCGAACTTGACATTCCTTTTGATGATGATATATTTTGTTTTCATATCCAGCAGCTTGAAACCTTTTGATTCATTAGGATACCCAATAAATAGACATTCTATTCTTTGCGGTTGCAAAGCCCTTCTTTTATCAAGTGGAATTCGGGCCCATGCAGTGGACCCAAACACCCGCAGGTTCAACACATCCGACTTGTGTCTGAAGTATGATTCAAAATGGGTCTTCCCTTTCATGGATGAGTGTGGAACTATTCTATGAATGTATGTTGCAGCATGCATGGCTTCAGCCCACAAATTTGCAGCCAACTTCTTTGATTCCAACATACAGGTGGTCATCTCCTTGAGAGACCGATTCTTCCTTTTCGCTACACCATTCTGCTGGGGAGCATAGGGAATTGAATATTGGACTTGAATATCATTTTGGGAACATATGTGCAGAAAATTATTACTGAAATACTCCTCGCCATTATCATATCTCAAGATCTTGATCTTAAGCCCAGAGGCATTCTTGATCAAGGCCTTTACTTCAGTGAATTTTTCACATAATTCAGACATATTTTTGAGAAAGAAGACCCGTGTGTACCTTGAAAAATCATCAATAAAAGTCAGAAGATACCTTGATCCATTCATGGATGTGATAGGAATTGGACCACTGATATCAGAATGTATCGGCCCCAAGATGCATGTAGCTCAGTTTTCCTTCCCCTGTTAACACTCAGAATGTACCCAGGTTCCAAAGGTAAATCCCAAAGGTAACAACAAAAAACCACTTTTAGAAATAAACTGGCTTTTCTTTCCAGAGAGGGATCTCTCAAATATAGATTTAACAAGGCCAGATGTAAATCAACACTCGAAAATTATACAGATGGTTGAAACAATACACAAAACCATTGGGCAATGGAGTCACATATACATAAAGAGATCACAAAGACATATGCGTGAGATTTTATCAAAGGAAAGATAACCATTCAGTTACAGTCATTCATTTAGTTCATGTGGAATAGAAGAAATAATGAATAGTCCATTAATACAGAGCATCAGGAGATGAGTTCTATATCAACTTTAACATAAACATTTATAAAATATCTAAAACAATGATCAGAGCATAACCAATATGAATTCCAACCATTCAACACTATGTTTCAGATATGAAGAAAACAAAATGGAGTGTAACACTGGAAAAACAATCACAAAAGGAGGAGAAATACAGACTGTAATGTAAATAGCACAGGAACCTCTGATAACCCACATGCATTCAACTTTGTTATTCAAAAATATATGTCTTCAAAAAATATTCAACAACAAGATGGGTTCCAACCCCCATCACATAAAGTAAATGCAATTATATACATAAAATGATTTCTTCTTCCAATAATATTTATAACTGAATAACCTGCTTAATCAAAGTCTTGTAACTATATTCCTAACTACTAGGAATAAACTACTTGCTTCGATCCTAACAGATCATTTAATTAAAATCAACTCATTAATAAGGCCCGTCCAAGCAGCTCCACAGCACGCAACATTTGTTTTCATGAATGAAGGATGTACTTTGTTTTTCCAAATCTTTCTATGGCTCTCCATTTCTCCGCACTTGGAATATCATACTCAATCATTTCCCAAATAGACACCTCCAACTCCATGTAGGATTCATAAGACACAGTAGGCAACCCTCCCCTGATGATCAAAAATTTCTGCAATATCTCAAAATCTTCTATCAACTTATCTACGATGACCTTTCTCGTCAGCCCCTTTACCAAATCATCGAATTTAGAATGATCCATACGGCTTTGTACCAACAGGCTGTGATAATGCTCTTGAGAAAACAGTCATCCATCCTTGTCCCAAAAATAAGGAAGGCCATATTCAAATAATTCTTTAAAAGCCTGCCTGAAATCATTAATACGTGAGATCATTTCATCAGCCTTGTCTTGTACTGTCTTCATTAGATGATGTTTATGAATAAACCTTTTTGACCACAATACCATTGCCCCTCTGTCTTTGACTCCTATATCTTGTAATTTTTTATATGTTAATGAATTTAAGAAATTTAATGCATTATGAGTTGTGCCAAGAGGTTTCCTCTCCATGGTTTCATTTACTAACTTCAGTCTTTGATTGGCTAAATTGACCAATGTACTTTGGTCATCAATGAAGTTCAAATAATGCCTGAATTTAGTAATTTCCACGGATAATGTATCCCAGATTATGTGTTTATCTCCCTAGAGAGGACCCTTTCCTATGTTCCTTTCTTTCAATTCATTAAATTTATTCTATAATTGGCTTTTATCTTGTAATATCTTATTCTTATTTTCAGTTACTTTGGCTATCTAGAATTTGATTTTTTCATTTTCCTCTTTTAATTCTCTTATCTCTTCATCTTTCAAACTGACTTGGGACATGGGCACTAGTAAGTCATATGTAGAAAAATCATTTAAAGGTTTTTCAATATTCACAATAGTTAAGTCCTCATCAATGGGAGTCTGGCTCATTAGTTCCTCCATGATTTCTTTTTCTTCATTTTGATCCATTTTCAGCCGTGAAATTTGCGCTGTTAACTCGTTCTGTTCTACTTGCCACTTATCCTTTTCTTCTTGTAATTTTATAGTCTTTACTTTATACTCCATCATATCTTGATGAACCTTGTCCTTCTCTTCCTGCAATGCTAATAATTCTGATTACTGAACATGTTCTGTACTTGGGATCTTCAACCTTTTCTTTAGTACTAGGAGGGCATTGTATTTTTCTTCTAGAAGTCTTTTGATTTCCTGGGTGCTACCTGTTTCATTTCCTGAGCTTACGATGTCTGCTTTCAGCATTTTTATTTGAATGGAATTAGCTTTGTTTTCGACCTTCTCATGTTTTAATTGGATTTCCAATTTGTCAACCAAAACTTGTAACTTATTAATTCTTACCATAGCATGAAATAAATCTGAATAAATAATGTCTCCCATTTGTTTATGTGACTGTATTTTATCTGGTACACTGATTTTGTTTAATCTCACTTCCATTTCTGACATTTTCTTATCACTCACCATAGCCAATTTAAAAGTATTTATTTCTATGTCTCGGGTAGAAATCAAGGAAGTCTTTGGATTACTTAGACTTCTTACCCGCAGGAGTAGATTCCTTGTTTCTTCTAGGGACTGCTTTTGCTTCTCCACATAACTAGTCATGAACTCTTCTTTAGATTTGAAAACTAGACCTGATTCTATATTATCTACACTTTCAAAAGAAAATTGACTCACCTGTACATATTTTGTAGGAACCAAAGCAACTCTTTTTAAATCATCTGAAATAAATTCACTTAAAATTTTATCATCTTGAGACAATTTGGCCTTTTTATGGGGACCATCCTCATCTATTTCCATACTTTCAACTTTAGAAAGACTTCTTTTAATCAAAATATTAGAACCACCTGTCATCTGAGATACTGCAACTGATCTACTACTTGTATTTTCATCGGATCCTGGGATTTCCACAAAGTAAAACAAATTGGCTACTTCATTCAGACCTTCAACAACTTGATGATCAAATGGCTTATTTTTATTGGCTTGTTTTATCAGGGAAATTATATGATAGGGATCATAATTGACCCTTTTCTCCCTTTGAAAATCCATGCTTTCCAACAATTTCTCTACAAACACCAGAGCACCCTTATTTTTAAAAATAAAAGAACCAACTTTAAGAGGGAACTTGATATTGGAGGATTTCTTGAAAGCCCCAAAGTGTTTTTCTTCTGCATGCAATCTCTGTCTCATATATTCCAATGCAAAATTCCTGGGAGTAAGGAAATCAGGTAGCCTATAAGGCTCTCCAGTAAAACCATATATTCTCAAAATGGTGAATTCACCAATCTCCAATCCTGTCCTCAGGTGAGGATTGCATCATGCTCTTCTTTTCTTCCAATACTCGGGGTAACACTTCATCAAACAAAATCTTATATATTTCTGACATGATAGAATTTGCAAATTCAAACATGTTTATTTGCTTGGAAAAATATGAAGAGAATATGGTACTTAAGAACTACAATTCGGTGACATTCGAACATAGTAACATGTTCAGCAAATAAGTTTAAAACTTGAAAAACCTGAATTTAGGAAACTCACTCAATTGGAGATGTATAGATTTTGCTAGATATTCGTCTAAACTGAAGACATGAACTGACTGAGACTCAGAACTAATCGAACTCATTTTTAATAAGAATCCCAAGATGACTTCATTGACATGACAGTCATCATCTAGACCCAAGACCTGACAGACTAAAGACACAACCAATTGAACTTCCTCCCTAAAAATGTGAACATGATATGGCAGAAAGAGACCATCCAGTGACTGACCCTCGTTAAGAATGCTAGAAAAGAATTTACAACGAACCTCAGTTTCACAATTTTTGTACACTTCAGCTAAAACGGACTCGTTTACAGACTCACGACTATTGGGGTAATTGTCAGGAAAATTTAGGTTTTCACGGATGGATTTTACATCAATTTTACACAGTATCCTAGACGTAGAATGACTTACAATAACTCTCTCAGAAGAAGAATAGTTAACTGCACCCTACTCGGCAAACTCGGGAAAATGCAGGGTCTGCTCAATAGCAAAATGATACAGAAACAATTTACAAGTATTTAAAATATCATTTCCCTGTGAATTGTATCGCCATAATCTTTCTTAGATAACAGATACACTTCCCATAGACAAGAAAGGATCATTTACTCCTCTATCCCTGTCAACTAGGTATTCTTCTCTCTCGTCCAGAACTCGGTTACACCCTTGTAAACCTTTTCCTTTATCCATAATATAGAAAAACAACGGTAATTCTACGGATGAAGTTCGAGTATTCAGGACTTACCTGCTACTATAACCGCATATGCTCAAGGTTGACTGTTAAAGGGTGGCAAGCAAGCAGTCCTTTTCATTCGTCCAACATAATAAAAAATAATTCTTCAAACAAGTCAACTCCACTTATATAGAATCCCATTCTAGAGACCTCCTTTAGCGGTTCCCCCAAACCATTTCTCTCCACGGAATACACCACAAACTGCCATGCGTACCGTGGTTTCAATTCCGCTACCGCTTTTCTTCTCCAACCATCGCGCAAATTCATCTTCCAGATTCGCTGATGACCATCGATGTATTTACACTTTATTTTCCAGCCGTCGGATAAGCCTACATGTACCCACTCCTCTAAGCTCCTTCGTTTTAACGAACATGCAAGTTTACGGAGTGGACTTCACATTGATCGTAGATTTTGTTGAGCTAGATTTGTGACCATTGATCTTCGTATCTTGTTAAATATCTCCATATGTCCTTATCCTCCATGCATCTTCATAGAGTGGGTATATCATAAGCCATCAATCTCCATTTCCTTGCTCTACACCATTGGATCATGTGATAATTTCATTGCTTACACGCCCTTTATCATACTTTCACACCATTATATTTTACCAAAGTTTTCAAGCAACCATTATTTCTCTTTACCATGGTCTCTTCGACCCTCTGCTAGGTAGAGCTGTTAACACCTCCTATCGAACTTGTGCTCAAGGTGTTTTCCAACCACATAGCCCTTGCAAATTCTAATGGTTTCCATGATGACCAAGAGGCATTCAACCATGGAGTTTTTCTGTAATTGCTGCAAATATTTGAAATTGAGATGGCCAAACCTCTCATTCCATAGCCTACTAACTTCATTTCCATGAGTTAGTAGTGCGGTGGGCTTTTCATCCACCACAAAGTGGGAAAACTCATAGGTTTTTGCATGATGGTTTGCAAGGCCTTTAGCAACAAGTTTCCCAGATGCAAGTTCCATTATCTCAACATCATTCAAGCTAAAAGATACTCTCTTAGGCACTCCTGTATGTGTCATCTGATAGACACTAAGGAGATTTGATGCCAGAGACGATACATACAAAACATTTGAAAAATAGCCATTCTCAAGATCAATTGCACCTTGTCCTTCTAAAATGATGGTGGAGTCATCTCCCATGTGGATGGGGATGGATTTGCCGGTCTCCAAGGATGAGAAGGAGTCTCTTTCAGCCATCATGTGGTTCAAAGCTCCAGAATAAATCAAGAGTGCTTTGGACTTCGAAGTGCTTTCCATGAGGGCATGACCTCTTTCATGCTGTGGTTCCCGATCTTGCTGATATCTCCTCCGAAATATTTTCGAAAGATTGATGTGATTTATCTCAAGGAGAGAGGTAGCTTCATCAATATTCTTCTTCATGCAGGAATGTTTAGGGTGGAATCCCTTCCCAAAGTATGAACACTTGAATTTTTCCTTTCCATGATTCCCTTTTCCTTTGTTCTTCTTTGAGCCAGAAGACTCATCACCCTGCTGGTTTTCAACTTTAGGATTAGGAGCTTTGAATTTAGTTTTTGGGTTCTTCTATTGATTTCCTTTACCCTTCAGATCTTTGGGACCTGATACATGGAGGGCTTGATCATGGGAGGATCTAATGATCCCCATTTGGACAAGCTTATCATGTTAACTTGTTAGGGACTCAATGAAGGCATTGAGTGTAGGAATCTTCCATCTAGGGGTTCTGAGCTTCCCTGCACGGAATGTAGAGACAAAAACTGAATAATCAGCTCCAAATTTGGAGAGTATGGTGACGATGAGCTGATCATCCTCCTCCACTTTGCATTGCTTCAATAGTAAGACAATGTGCTTGAACTTTGTGAAAAAGTCAATCAAGGTCTCAAAATTGGAAGGATGGAGAGACATCAATTCATTTTCAAGCTGGTAAACTCTCAAATCATCCTACTTTCCATATAGGGTTTCCAATTTGTCCCAAATTTCCTTTGGAGTTTTCAATTTTGAAAGATGGAAAGGAAGATCCCGAGAAACAGAGAGGCACAAGAATATGAATGCTTCATCCTTCTTGTTTTAGAATCTAGCTTTGTCTATCACAGAAGTAGGTTCTTATTCAGCTTCCATAGTGACCCTATAGAGTCCTCTAACATGTAGCTGGATCTCCATATCTCCTTTCCATGAGTGGAAATTGAATGGAGTCAAAAGATCTACGGAAGAAGCCATCTAAATCTATTGGAGTGAATGCTTTCACCTATTAAAAACTTGAAAATCACAACAAAAAGGGAAATGTAAGGTTAGACATCTTGCACATTTTAGGCTTTCATCACACCCAGCATAGTCAATCAAGAAAGCTTGATCAACAATTTCCTTACTTGGGGTATTAAGTGGTAAGCCTTGGCTTCTGGTGCAGTGCTAGATTTTTGAGCTATTGCTCAATTTTCATGCAAGATCTGTCAAAAACCTTGTTTTTGAGAGATCTAAGCTTTGTCCCACCATGAGCTTTGATACCATATTAATCTGTCACAGTAATCTAGGGATCAAGACACAGTCTCATAAGAGATTAATAACAATAAGGCATGAAAATGGTTTAATTGTGCTACAAAGCCTCTCTCTATAATCAAATGAAAGAATGATGATATGATACAATGATCATGCTATAAGCATGAATGACAAAGCAATTCGAATTCCCAAGGAGGTCATTCGAATTGAATGAGTGAGTCTACCTTAACTGAATGTAAGCCACAATCAACACTCAAGTTAACCACTGATCAAAACCCTAATTGACCCAACTGAGCCCTAACTAAAGTCAAAGTGCAATAAATGACTGAGTCTAACTTAAAGTAGCTTAGACACATGTCACTGCAAGCCAACCAACAAGTGGTAGCGCATCAATGACTCCAATGAACCCCGATGAGGTTAACTGAAATGTAACTAACCATCAAAAATGGTTGGAGGAGCCCCTGTTGACTCCAGTTCATTAAATAATCAATAAATAATCTATTTAATGAAGGAAGGTGCCTTCACTACTCTATTTAACTGATTGTAACCATCAATTAGCAATATGGGGCATTAATGACACTCAAATCAACCCTGGAGTGCTCTAGTTAGCCTTCCCGAATGTAGGAGAAGGCTAAGTTAGCCTCCTTGACTGAAGGTAGGCATGGGTGTGATCTTGCTGATGTCATCTAGTGCTCCTCTGATGTCAAGTAAGTCAATAAAACTTAGTATAGTGTTTTAACTAGGCCAAATTAACCAAAATGAGTGTTTATGGTGGTAAATGTCTCCAACAAGTTAGAGTCAATTATGGTTGTGATTAGTGGTTAATTGATGTGTTTAGTGTGGCTAACTAACAGCTAATCCACTCTCAAGTTGTCAATTCAAATGATCGCCTTGGGATTCTAATTGTCTTTCTATTCATGCAAGGGTATCACATTGTATCTCTACTTTTGATTATCGAATACATTCATATAGCTTCAACTTCTAATTTTAGTGTGTTTTCATGTCAAATTTCTTTTGCAATTGATTCTAAATTTCTATGAGTTGTTCCTTGGTCCCAAGATTACTATGACTCAATTTTCACAAAAAGTGATAAATAGAATAATGCAAAAAGGGTAATTTCAGCACCCAACATATCCCCCTAGCTATCCAATTGCATGTCCTCATGCAATCAACTCCAATTAGTCTGAATCTGAATCAGATTCAATACTTTTCCCATGCAAGTGAGTGAGGTTTAAAGAGGAATCTGGTCCTTTCACTGTTTACAAAAATCCATTTCTTAAAACTAGATTATCCCACCAGTCCCTTTCTTCCTTCTTTGTCATCCTCTAAGTACTTTTGTAATTCCTATATGGCCACCAAATAAGAGGAAACCTAAATTTTGAACCTAGCCAACTTGGACCGCATGTCTCCATGCACTTGACATAACCTGCCACTCTGGACAAAGAATACTTAAAATTTTCAAAACAATATGGTTCCTTTTCCCTTAGAGATATGGGAGAAACCTCTCATAGATGAATGCTCCCTTTTAGGGCATAGTCCTCTTTCCAAGAGATCGAACTAGCACAATTATAGATGAATTTCTGTTGGATTAATTAAGCAAACTAACTGACCTTCTCAGGGAATGAAATATATTTCATATATCTATAAATAAAAGATACAGGAGCCTGAGATTCACCTTGAATCCATAAAGTGGAGTTGTCCTTATTCCTATGAATGGTTTTAGAGGCATCCCACCAATGCATATGATTAGTGACAAAATAAGTAAATGCTCTTAGATGAATATCTCAATTATGAGGAACTAGATTGGACTTAGAGTCCATCAAACATGCCATCTCATGCAAATATATTTCACATAATATATTTTTCTCTGAAAAATCACTCTGAGTGAAAGTCTCCGAGAACTGGGAAGGTGTGACAATCTTCCAAGATCTTCCTTCTTTTAAAGAATTTATTTTTAACAGAGTCATCTATTCAAAATGAAACACAAAATAGGAAGGCGATGGAGCTCTGCAACTCAATAACTCTTGAGTTAAAGTAAACATGTGTTCCTTGTCTTTTTGCATAAACTTGAATTTTCTTAATTCTTTCAAATCCTCATGCATTTTCTCCCAACGAATTTTCTGGAAGAAAATATCTTCGACCCATTTCTCCCTTAGTTCCTTAATGGTATTTTTATGATCAGTCAGAGAAATCATCCCTTTATCATATTGACTTGCTTGATACTTATATTTACTCACCTCGAGCTTCAATAATAACAATTCTTTTGCAAATTCTTGCTTGTCTTCATCTGTGACTGATTTTGGTGAAACTACAGCTTCCTTTTGTACTATTGTTTCTTGTGTTTCAGCAGTTTATTTTTGTGTTGTTGCCTCTTGAGTTTTAGTAACTACTTCTACTTTAGTTTGAATGGTTGCTTCATATGTATCAATAGCTTCAGTTTGAATTACAGCCTCCACAACTTGTTTTAGGAACAACGGTTCTTGTGTGGCAGTGGTCAACTACTGAATTTATTATTCAACATTTTCATTCTGAGTCACAACTTCAACAAAATATTTTAAGGATGTTGGTTCTTGTGTTTCAGCAACCTGCTATGTTTCCATCCTTTCAGAATGCCATTTTTTTTCCTGGACCACCTCTGTGTCACCTGATTGTTGTTGTTGATCCAAAAATATATTAGTGTCCTTAGAACTGCTTCCCAAGGGAAGAAATTCAGTATTCCCTAAATCTTGAGGCTGCAATGCCTCATATTCTTACTGATCAGGAATCACATCCACTTCCACCTTTGTTTCTCTTATTGATTCCATGTTTAGTGTCTCATTTCTCCCTCGGAATGCATGAGCCAATTTCTAGGATTCTATTTCTATCTTCTCAACCTTGTATCCATACAATTTGAACAACTTCCCACAATCAAGACATAAAAGTTCCTCATTTTCTGAAATGGAATGTGGGTTTCCCAACTAGTCAACAACATCTGCTAACGTTTCTAATCCTTGTGCAACATGTTTTTTTCAGGCTTCCTTCCATCTCTGTAACTCCTATCTAAGTTCCTACACATCTTCTTTCAACAACTCATTCTCATACAACAGTTTCTCCAAATGGGCTAGCCTTCAACAAGTTCTTGTGGATTGGTGGCTTCCATAGGTCTATTTCCCTTTATTTCTCATGTTTCAGGGGGTGACCTAGGTCTTAAAATAGGAATTTCAATATCTTCCACCTCTATTGTCCAAGAAGCTCTAGTCCTTCCTCTTTTTATAAGACCATATGAATGTCCTTTGATCATTGGTTTTTTCTTCTTTCTGTGTGGCATAAGAAGGGTATATACTTCTCTTGTTTCTGCCAAGGGTTCTTCTTCCTCAATTATAGTTCCTCTTATCTCAAAGGAAGATTCAATATCAATGATGTTACCACCTAAGTTGTACTTAGTGGTTTTTTATCAATTGAGCCTGGTGAACCGAATAAGGGTAACTTGTTTGAACTTCAGAAGACCTTCAATCTTGCTTCTGGGGAGCTTTGTTGTATTATATCACATGTTCATACCCCATGGGGGAATTGTAATAAATGTACTAGCATGATAGTGTCTGTAAAATAATCGGTCTCTTAGACTTTATTTTTCAATCCGATCAGCCCAGGGTGTTTTTTCCCTTGGTTATTATTGGTTGTTGAATAAACGACTGATAATTTTTGAGTTTTTCACTCCATACCTCCAAAGTTGGGGTGGTCGGCTTGGAATTTAGGCTTATTAAGGTTATTAGATTCTATGTGTCAATGTATAAACATGTTAGGCATCATGGTCGAGTCATATGAACATGTCTAAGTCCCCCTAGGTTTTCTCAACTTTTTTAAATTTTAAATTTTTTCAATGTTTTTTATTAAAATTTAATTTTTCCAAAACTTAGGCTATTTTTTAATAGTTTAATTGGAAAAAATTGTTTTGTAATAAAAGTGGGCTCGGAAGTCAGATTCAGTCATGTAGGTGCTCATTTTCAAGCTAAGAGCACCCAGTAAACCTATAGACCCACTATTTCCTAGTTTTGAGTGATTTTCCATCACTCAGGTCAGAAAGCCCCAAAAAATCATTTATTGATTATTTTAATTAATAAATTGATGAATAATGGAGCAAATCCAAAATCCTAGATCAGTGGATTCTCAGCCAATTTGATTGAAATTAGTCAGATTTGAACCATATTGACTGGATATGACAAATCCTTGACTGAAGGAGGTGATCTGGACAGATCCAGAGTTGATCTTCAGCATCCTTAAAGGGGAATTGTACCCTATATCTCTCCTCCACATGTGTGGGCTCTCCTGGAAGCTCTGTGGATTGATGTGTCAGTCTGTGGGTTGATGTGTCAGCTCAATCATCCCCTCGATTAACAGGTAGGCTCAGTTTGACTTTAGATCAGCATTGATTGACTCTCCTTCAGCTGCAGTGGTTTGTCTCCTTGGGATTTCTTCCCCCCTTGGGATGGATCTCCTATTTTTTGTATAAATAAAGCTCAGGCTACCTCTTCCAAGCTAGTAAGAGTTGGATTGAGGAACTATTGTTGTTGTAATACTGTGTAATATATTTTTCTATTTGAATAAAGTGAATCTTTGGATGCAATATGGTGTCATGTCATTGTATGTGTGGATGAGCATTGCCATGTTTTACTGAGGTAACCTATATCTATGTTCATAATCTGCTGATTGTTTGTGGATTCATTGCTAAGATTAATAATAAGTTTATTATAATCTTGATAGGAAAGGAGTTTGTTAATAAGTTTCTTGGACATTTCTTTCCTTTTTGATGCATGTTTATAGATCTAAATTCAGCATGTTTTATAAGTTTATATGCATGTTATTCTGAAATCTCGATGTATGTATTGACCGGATCTCACGAGTCTTTTGGAACGTCTTTGGATTCAGTTGCAGGTTCCTATCTTGGAGAGGATGCTGATCTAGTTTTCTTCTTCACTCTCTCCAAAACCATTCAAAGGCATAGTCCCTCAACATTCCACCAGAAAGCTCCATGGTTGATCTTCAAGGCTTCCAGCAAAAATGCTCTTATTTTCCTCTTCCTCCTTCAAATTTTTCTAAAATCAGTCCAGATACTTTTTCGCAGCTTTAAATTTGTTTAGATATATAAATTTTAGAGTTCATATTACATATATCCTGCTGCATGAAATAACAATAAACTAGATCTCATTCCTAAAGAAAATTTATAAGCATTCTAGATCTAGTTTTATGGAAATTTGTCATTTTTCAAGGCTGTTAAAGTGGATCTAAAACTTCTTGAATGTATGGTTGTTTCCTTAGAATCTAAAAATTTATATTCATCAATTTAAGCACTTCATATTTGCTGCACCAAAATCAGGCTGAGATCCCAAGGAAAGCTTGCTTTCCTTGGTTCTTTTTCCGCTTCATTAAAAACTAGCTTTAACTTAGAATTTTTGGGTAAAAGTTTGTTCATCCAAAAGTACTTTCAAATTACTTTTGGGCATATTTAAATTTGATAAAATTTCTTTTTTTTATCATTTGTAACAGAAAATAGGAGGAGGTGATGTCCGGAAATCATTTTTGGACCATTCGAAATCCCCAATGGAGTCTCCACCTTCCATAATTTTCAATTTTTTGCAATTTGTAAACCTTTGGTCTCATTCGATATAAGGACCAAGTGGATTAATTTCAGTTTTCTGATATTGTTATTTCTTCTAATAAAAAGAAAATTATTTTCTAATAGGCTCTTTCGAGCCTATTCACCATCCCCCCCGGGGGGATTTGCGTCTGTGCCATTTTTTACTTTTTGTTCATATTTTTTCAATATAGTGTAGTTGTAATATGCAGGGTAGTATACTTTGATTTATAATCATTTCCACATTCCATATATGGTGGTTTCAAAGTAATTTTAATACTTACCCCAGGAGCCTCCTTTTGAGCCGAAAGGTGGAGAAAGGGTCGTGGTAGTCTAATTAGAAAACTGTCGTTTGCTTTTGTGTTTATGCTTCATTGGCTATCATCATTTGTTTTAGTAATCATAATAAAATCAACCCCTCCTTGATTCCCTGATTGAGGTCCACTTGGACCGAAAGAGGTTCCTGGAGGTTTTTCTTTTTAACAAGAACACCTCTTTTAAAATTTACTAAAAATAACAAAGACTCCAGTGTGTATGCTTTGTACTTGGATGCGATTCATCCGATCAGTCAAGATGCATCAAAAGCACTTGAGTGACTGGATTAATTAGTATTCACCTCCCAAATTAACAAACCATTAAGTGAAAATCCAACGCCTCGAACAAACTGTAAGCGGTGGCAAAATACCCAAAGGAGTGGGAACAACTGGAAAGTGACCTCGAGGTGCCGATCTCTGTTACACCTGCGGGTGCATTATGAGAAATAGCCTTAGAGAATCCATTCAGCCCACATATTCCTTGCGGGTAGCTGTGAAGGTTTAGTTTTGGACATACTCCAAGTACTCTCGAGTATATCTGGAGTCCACCCATTCGCTTAATTTTAATCAACTCATATTTCATATTAACGTAAAACGTACCAAGAGGCAATCACAAAACATTCACTCCAAGCACATGCAAGTACATTGATTATCTTTTGACTCCATTTTAAGGCACTGGCTATTTTCTTTCTTTCTATATATATATATATAGTGTCTCAGCATTGTTCTTTCATGCGCTCATTTTGTATCTTGTCATCTATGGTTGTTTATGGTTAAATTTCAAACTCCTGAGTAACTCATTCAATTTAACATCACCATACTAAATAATTTTGCCTTAGTAACTTAATAGGGTCTACCCACCTTGGCTTCATTAGGAGTTGAGCCTAAACGAAGGAGTCAAGAACAAGGTGACAGCCTTGAATCAAGACTTGCCCCCAAGGACACACTGATTGGCTTGAATATTTTTGCTATGTGACCCAAGTGTGTGAAAGGAAGAAACATTTTTTGGCGCCGTTGCAGGGGATAAATCTTTTTATTCCCGGAGTACGACTTTTGTTTTCTTCCTTTTTTTTTGCTTTGTTTGATGAATGCTTAGAGTATATCTTTAATTTTCATCTGGCAACTCCACTGACCTTTTGTTTAGTTTTTATTTTTATTTTTTTTCAAAGAAAAGCAAAAAATATTTTTTGTGAAAAGATTTATAAATGCTTATTTTTCTTTTTCACATGGCGACTCCATTGAAGGGATAAAACCCTGCTTTCTCATAAATTTGTTGAGTTTTGTTGTGTGTAGATGAGCCCATGCAACATCTTAAAACCTTTAAAGCTGATCACTTGATAGCTCCACCTATTCAATATAAGGTTTAATGGTTATATCAAATGCATACTATTAATTTTCGATATGGATGAATTAAGGGAGCAGTATGGTGCCCAGATAACCGAACTTTTTCAGCCTATCGATTTCTCAAACATCCTGGGTTTTCCTAACTGTTGTGATGGTGTGGGGGATGCATATAAATGGTTTCCTGTATTTCATGAAAATTATTGTGATTCGGCCATCTGGCATGTCAAATCTTTCCTTCAGTTGATGGCCGACTCCAATGTGCTTCATGAAGACAATATGATGGAAATGTTTGTTGGTTCTATCAGGGCCTTCCTAATAAATGTATAACCTCATTTCCAAGCTTCCTTTGGATGTTTTTAGAGCAATGGAATGATGGTATGGGTAGTATGAATGGTTTGAAAAAGTTCCTTGAAAATATCTTTACCTTCTACCTATCTAGGATAGAGTATCACATGGAAACATATGATGGACCTTTTTCCAAGATACAAAGTATTGAAGACTTGGAATCACTTCTTGAACATTTAAGTGAAGAGAATATCCATGATACTCCAATCAAATAGCATACTAGTAGTTATTTAAGAAAGGAAGAAATTAAGCGGCTTTTTAAAGAATATAACGTATCTCTCATTACACAACAAGATTCTGAAGATGGGAACATCCATGACAATCATGTTGGAGAGCTTCATAAGGAAGCCATGATTGAACACATTGTTGAAGACTCTCCTCATGTCACCATAACTGAAAACATTAAAGATTTGAGATTTTCTCAATATTGTTGCAATGCTTGTCCAGAAATCCTTCATGAGGAAACCATTACAGAGATCGACACTTATGAAGAAGTTTATGATGTGTATGATACTCCTCTGTGTTCATCACTTAGGGATGAAGTTTTGGAAAGTTTAAATTCTCATAATATCCTTTGAAACCAAAACTTTGAAGGATGATTATTATGAGCATGAGGAGGGTAGTTATATCTTAGGATGTGATACCAGTAAGGAAGACTCTCTCATATCCAACATAGATTGCAGTGATGAATATTGGAATTTCATAGATAATCCAACTTGTCAAAATATTATTGAGAACCCCATCCATTATATGTCCAGCAACTGGGAGTGTCTATTCAAAAATATGTGGAAGTACAATCTACGATACATCCGTAGAGGGGAGCATGGATCTAGATACTTGGGAAAATCTTAGTATGGAAGAGGAGCATTCATAATTTTCATGTGATCATTCAGGGTCATATCATGCAGAGCCAGTGGAATATCAGTCTCAGCCATCTTCTTCACATGTAGAGGTTCCTTATGATTTGGAGCATCTTGGTGCTTATACAATGAGTCATCATTCGGTAAGCCTTGATGATCAGTATGATGATATAGTCAGTCTGCCTCAGTCCTATCCAGTCATGGATAGAAGCAGCACGTGCGAGCACATACCAAATTGGGAATAACTTTAATGACTTTATTCATTCCTACGATTTCCCATCCATCCCACCCATTCCGAATCATCATGCAGGTTTTCATTTTCTAAATAAAGTATCCTTACTTTGGATGGTAACCAAAGATAAGGAAAAAAAAATTATGTTAATAAAATGCTTAGGTGGTTACGTTGGATTTCTGATTACACTTAACCCTTTTTATATTATGCTTAGAGTAGGAAAATAAGCTCCTTGAAAAAGAGCATTTACCTTCCGTATTTTTTTTGTACTTAGCTATAATAAAACATTTTTTTCATTAGTTAGTTACATTTATTTTGTTTAAATAAATCAGATTGATGGTTCATTTGGTTTTTATGAAAAAGATTGTGCTACTAAGATTTTGTTATCAATTTGAGATGTTTTTACAGGGTGTATAAATTAGAGATTCTGGTGTTCTTGTATCCTCTCCTTGCCCTATGACCAGATTGAGCACACGTCTCATAGTTGGAGCCAAAATGTTACCACCTAAGTTGTACTCAGTGGTTTTTTATCAAGTGAGCCTAGTGAAACAAACAAGAATAACTTGTTCAGACTTCAGAAGACCTTCAGTCTTGCTTCTGGGAAGCTTTGTTGTACTATATCACATGTTCATATCCTATGGGGGAATTGTAATAAATGTTCTAGCATGATAATGTCTATAAAAGACTCAGTCTCTTAGACTTTATTTGTCAATCCGATCATCCTAGGGTGTTTTTTCCCTTGGTTATTATTGGTTGTTGAATAAATGACTAATAATTTCTTATTTTTTCACTCCATACCTCCAAAGTTGGGGTGGTCGGCTTGGCATTTAGGCCTATTGAGGTTATTAGAGTCTATGTGTCAATGTATAAACATGCTAGGCATCATGGTCGAGTCATATGAACATGTCTAAGTCCACCTAGGTTTTTTTAACTTTTTTAAATTTTAAATTTTTTCAGTGTTTTTTATTAAAATTTATTTTTTCCAAAACTTAGGCTATTTTTTAATAGTTTAATTGGAAAAATTGGTTTTGTAATAAAAGTGGGCTCGGAAGTCAGATTCAGTCATGTAGGTTCTCATTTTAAAGCTAAGAGCACCCAGTAAACCTATAGACCCACTATTCCCTAGTTTTGAGTGATTTTCCATCACTCAGGTCAGAAAGCCCCAAAAAATCATTTATTGATTATTTTAATTAATAAATTGATTAATAATGGAGCAAATCCAAAATCCTAGATCAATGGATTCTTAGCCGATTTGATTGAAATCAGTCAGACCTGAACCAGATTGACTGGATCTAACAAATCCTTGACTGAAGGAGGTGATCTGGACAGATCCTGAGTTGATCTTCAACATCCTTTAAGGGGAATTGTACCCTCTCTCTCTCCTCCACACGTGTGGGCTCTCCTGGAATCTCTATGGATTGATGTGTCAGTCTGTGGATTGATGTGTCAGTCTGTGGGTTGATGTGTCAACTCAATCATCCCCTTGATTGACAGGTAAGCTCGTTTTGACTTAAGATCAGCATTGATTGACTCTCCTTCAGCGGCAATGGTTTGTATCCTTGGAATTTGTGCCCCCTTGGGCTGGATCTCCTTTTTTTGTATAAATAAAGCTCAAGCTGCCTCTTCCAAGCTAGTAAGAGTTGGATTGAGGAACTATTGCTGTTGTAATACTGTGTAATAAATTTTTCTATTGGAATAAAGTCAAGATTTGGAGGCAAGATGGTGTCATGTCATTGTATGTGTGGATTACCATTTCCATGTTTTACTAAGGTAACTTGTATCTATGTTCATAATCTGCTGATTGTTTGTGGATTCATTGCTAAGATTGATAATAAGTTTATTATAATCTTTATAGGATAGGAGTTTGCTAATAATTTTATTGGCCATATCTTTCCTTTTTGATGCATGTTTATGGATCTAGATTCAACATGTTTTATAAGTTTATATGCATTTTATTATGAAATATCTATGTATGTATTGATCGGATCTCACAAGTATTTTGGCAAGTCTTTGGATTCTGTTGCAGGTTCCTAGCTTGGAGAGTATGTTTATCTAGTTTGCTTCTTCACTCTCTCCAAAACCATTCAAAGGAATATTCCCTCGACATTCCACTGGAAAGCTCCACGGTTGATCTTCAAGGCTTCCAGCAAAAATGCTCTTATTTTCCTCTTGCCCCTTCAATTTTTTCTAAAATCAGTCCAGTTACTTTTTTGCTGCTTTAAATTTGTTTAGATATATAAATTTCATAGTTCATATTACATATATATTTCTTCCTTAAAGCTCAATAAACTATATCTCATTCCTAAAGAAAATTTACAAGCATTCTAGATCTAGTTTTAGGGGAAAATGTCATTTTTCAAGGCTGTGAAAGTAGATCTAAAACTTGTTGAATGCATCGTTGTTTCCTTAGAATATAAAAATTTATATTCAGAAATTTAAGTGCTTCATATTGGCTACACCAAAAGCAGGCCAATATCCCAAGGAAAGCTTGCTTTCCTTAGTTCTTTTTCTGCTTCATTAAAAACTAGTTTTAACTTAGAATTTTTGGGTAAAAGGTTTGTTCATCCAAAAGTAATTTCAAAGTACTTTTGGGCATATTTAACTTTGATAAAATTTCTGGTTTTTATCTGGTGTAACAGAAAAGAGGAGGAGGCACTTTTTGGAAAGCATTTTTGGACCAGTCGAAACCCCCCAGGGGGTCTCCGCCTTCCATAATTTTCAAATTTTTGCAATTTGTAAACCTTTGGTCTCATTCCATATAAGGACCAAGTGGATTAATTTCAGTTTTCTGATATTGTAATTTCTGCTAAAAAAAAAAAGTCTTTTCGAATAGGCTCTTTCGAGCCTATTCACCATCCCCCCAAGGGGATTTGCGTCTGTGTCATTTTTTACTTTTTGTTCATATTTTTTCAATATAGTTTAGTTGTAATATGAAAGGTAGTATACTTTTATTTATATTCATTGCCACATTCCATATCTGGCGGTTTCAAAGTAATTTTAATACTTACCCCACGAGCCTCCTTTTGAGCCGAAAGGTGAAGAAAGGGTCGTGGTAGTCTAATTAGGAAACTGTTGTTTTATTTTATATTTATGCTTCATATGCTATCATCATTTTATTTAGTGATCATAATAAAATAAACCCCTCCTTGATTCCCTAATTGAGGTCCACTTGGACCGAAAGAGGTTCCTGGAGGGTTTTCTTTTTAACATGAACACCTCTTTTAAAATTTACTAAAAATAACAAAGACTCCGGTGTGAGTGCTCTGTACTTGGTTGTGGTTCATTCGATCAGTCAAGATGTATAAAAATCACTTGAGTGACTAGATTAATTAGTATTCACCTCCCAAATTGACAAACCATCAGGCGAAAATCCAACGCCTCGAACAAACTGTAAGCGGTGACAAAATACCCAAAGGAGTGGGAACAACTGGAAAGTGACCTCAAGGCGCCGACCTCTATTACACCTGCAGGTGCATTATGAAAAATATCCTCAGAGACTCCATTCAGCCCACATATTCCTTGCGGGTAGCCGTGAAGGTTTAGTTTTGGACATACTCCAAGTACTCTCGGGTATATCTGGAGTCCACCCC
>LPNX010528795.1:83764-136293 GCA_001517045.1 Pseudotsuga menziesii
TCCTCTTCTACTTCCACATTCACAACTCCACCTTTCATTTTCACTGATTCTGCAACTTCTCCAACTTCTATTTATGTTTTTGCTATTGTCATAGCTCAAAATGACACATCTCTTCCTGTGACCACTTTCCCATGATCCCGTCACATGTCAACACTTCCATGACGACACTTCATGAAAGTCACTGAGAAAACACCTATATTGGAGGACCCATATATCTAGATATGTAACTCTATTTTACCTCTTTGCTACACCATTGGAAAATTATTTTAGTTATCTAAAACATTCTAGAAGACACCAAAGTCTGAAAATTCCCAAAAGTACCCTAAAATGATATTTTTTATATATACGCAAGGAAACCTACGTATTGTACATGACTTGTTATATATAATACTTGCATATGCCCTAAATATGCTACTATTTACATTGAAACCCATGTGTACCTCCTGCATACGTGACTGTTGTTTCTGTAACCCACATATTCCTCCAGTAGATGTCAAAAAAAGACATTTTTTGAAATTCAGGTAGTTTGGTTGGTTATGCAACTGACTCCTTCAGTTGTAACTGATTTTTCTTCAACCCTATATCTTCACAAGCATATAAATAGAGGTAGGGAGGTCATGAGAGGGGACTTGAATCTTTGCATTGTTATGCTGGAGGAATTGGGACTCTCTTTTCCCACACCTTTTCCCTACAAGATTTCTCCTTGTGTAGCAGAGCTTAGAGGTTGAGTTCCTTGGAGAAGAGAACTAGCAGGACCAAATCAAGGTTTTGTGAGGTGCCCAAATTGAAGAGAAGGTATATCTATACTTGTTTTCATGATTAATAAAGATGTGATGTCCTTCTTCTTCCCAAATCATTGTTTAATGTGTGATTGAATCTATGTTTTTTATCATGTGATGATGTTAATAAGATTATTATTTCATGTTTATTTGATTATCTTTGCTTTATATGTGGTTATATTGGTTTGAGGAAGGTATAATTTGTTTTTCAGGTCTCTTGGAGCAAGAAGAGTGAGAGGAGAAAGAGGAGGATTGAGGGGCTGCTTGGATCAACCTTCATTTTGTTAAGTTATAAACCATACTTATCTCTGAAACTTGATTATATATACTTCTAGAACCATATGCATCTCTTCCAACCCCGGTACGTTGATGGCCTCTTAAACCCTAGCCATAGGATACTTTCCTTTACAATAGAACTGGAAACTTCGTTGGGGAGAGACTTTCATGTTTGGGGCTATTAGAACTCAAAATTTACCCAAGGTTGTGAAAGGTAGTCTTAAGGTAACAATAAAAACCACTTTAGAAAGAAATTGGCTTTTCTTTCTGGAGAGGGATCTCTCAAATATAAATTTAACAAGGCCAAATATTGGAGTCAATAATTTAAGTTATGCAGATGGTTGAAACAACACATATAACCATTGGGAAATGGAGTCAAAATAGATAAAGATAATACAAAGCTTCATACACAGAATTACAACAAAGGTAAGATAATCATTCAATTATAGTCATTCATTGATTTTCAGGTGATAGGAGAGAAACATGAACAGTCCATCAATATAGAGCATCACAAGATGAATTCCATATCAACTTTAGAGGAAATATTTGTGAATATCTGAAACAATAGCTAGAGCATAACATGTATGAATTTTGAAACTATTAAACACTATGTTCAAATATGAAACAAAACAGAATGGAAGGTAAACACTTAGAAAATAGTCACAAGGAAAGAAGGCACTGACTGTAAAATAAACTACACATGAATCTTTGAATATCAACTAGCATTCGGTTCTATAATTTCATTCAAAAATAATAAGTTCTCAAAAAACCAGTCCAAACTTATGGGTTCCAACCCTGAATACATCAAACAAATTCAAATATATAAAAAAATAGTTTCTTCCCAAGAAGATCAATAACCAACTAATATGTTAATCATAAGTTTTTTGTAACCATATCCCTAATAACTAGGAATAATAATTACATGCTTTGATTGAAATAATAGATTGCTTAATTATAGAAAACTTAGTAACTACAAGGTATCACGAACTGCAACACCTGTCTTCATGAATGTAGTATGTACCTGGTCTTCCCAAATTTCTCCATGATATTCCATTGTTCCACATTTGGAGTGTCATATTCTGTCATCTCTCTTATTGACACCTCCAAATCCACATAAGCTTCATAAGACACGGCTGGCAATCATTTTTTAATAATTAAAAACCTATCCAATATCTCAAAGTCTTCTATCAATTTTTCCACAATAACCTTTCATGTTAACCCTTTGACTAACTCTTCAAATTTGGAATGATCCATGCAATTCTGTACCATTAAGCTATGATATTGTTCCTGGGAAAACAACCATCCTTTGTCATCCCAAAAAGAAGGGAGACCATCATCAAATAAATCTTTAAAAGCAGTCTTGAAATCCTTTATTTGAGAAGACATTTTATTCACCTTATCCTGCACCACTTTCATGAGTTGATGTTTATTGATAAAATTCTTTGGCCATAACACAATTGCTACGTTGTCTTTGATCCCAATGCCCTGCAAATTTTTATATGTTAAACAATTCAAGAAATTCAAAGCATTGTGAGTAGTATTCAAAGGCTTCTTTTCCACAGTTTCATTGGCCAATTTCAATCTTTGAGTATCTAAATTTACCAGTGCGCTTTCATCATCAATAAAATTTAAATAATGCCTAAAATTGCTGATCTCCATAGACAAAGTATCCCAAATCAAATGTTTAGCTCCCTGTAAAGGAGCTTTTCCTATATTTCTTTCTTTTAATTCATTGAAATTTTTTTGTAATTGGATTTTATCATTCCATGCTTTATTCTTCACTTCAATGCTCTTAGCCAATTCTGATTTGATCTTTTCATTCTCATCTTTCAATTCTTTAATCTATATTTCTTTAAAGCTCACTTGAGACATAAGAACTAATAAGGCATCTGCAGAAAATTCATTTAATGGTCTTTCAACATTAACAAGGGGTAAATCCATATCAATAAAGAGTTGACTCATCAGCTCTTCCATAACTTCTTTTTCATCATTTTGATTTGTTTTTCAACTTTACAATCTGAGCCATCAATTCGCCCCTTTCTACTTCCCACCTGTTTTACTCCTCCTATAGCTGCAATGATTTTCCTTTATAATCCATCATTTCCTAATAGACTTTCTCTTTCTCTTCTTGAAGTGTGAAAAATTCTGAAGATTGAACATGTTCAGCATTAGGGACTTTAAGATTCTTTTTCAACACTTGAATGGTATTGTCATTCTCCTCTAGAAGCTTTTTGGTCGCCTGCATATTACCTGGTTCGATCCCTAGGCTTACAACATCTCCCTACAACCTTTTAATTTAAATCAAATTTGCTTTATTTTCAACCTTTTCATGCTTCAATTGAACTTCCATCTTATCTACAAGAGACTATAATTTAGTAATTTTCATAATTGCATGTAACAAATCAGAATACATAACATCTCCAATTTGTTTATGGAGTTGTATTTTATCAGGAACACTAATTTTGTCCAGCTTCACCTCCATTTCAGACACTTTCTTATCACTTACCACAACGAATTTTAGGGTATTCCTCTCTGTGTATCGAGTAGAAATCAATGAAGTCTTTTGATTGATTAAATTTCTAACTCAAGGAAGCATATTCTTAGTTTCCTTTGATGATTTCATTTATTTATCAGCATAACTTGACATTAACTCTGTCCTGGATTTGTAACGGGAACTAGACTCTGTCTTACTTTCATCTCTGAAGGAATATTGATGCATCTGTATAGACTTTTTCTGGAATAGGACCATCTTCTTTAAGTCTTCTGAAAATATTTCTTTTGAAATAGTTTGCTCATCTTGAGGGTGTGTTTTGATCTTTTTATGGGAAATAACTTCATCTACATCCATGCCATCTGCTTCAGAAAGACTCCTTTTATTCATAATGCTGGATTTAACAGGAATTTGAGCCACTACAATCAATCTATTCCTCCTATCTTCATCAACTTCTATATCTTCTTCAAAATTAGCCAGATTTACTATTTTGTCTAATCCCTCAACAATTTGATGATCAAATGGCTTATTTTTGTTTAGTTGCTTCCTCTGAGAAATAATATGATGTGGGTCATAATTCACTTTTTGCTCTTTTTGAAAATCCATAAATTCTAACAATTTCTCAATGACTAACAAGGCACTTTTATTTTTAAAAATGAAAGGACCAACTTTGAGAGGAAATTTAACATTAGAAGATTTTTTAAACGCCCCAAAATGTTCTTCTTTTGCATATAACCTCTATCTCATAAACTCTAATGTCAATATTCTTGGAGTCAAAAAAGCGGGTAACCTGTATGGTTCTCTAGTGAACCCATACACTCTAAGAATAGTAAATTCTTTATGCAAGAACCAATCTCCTGTTCTATCTTCTGAAGAAGACGGTAACATAAGTCTCATGTCGTCCAACACCCTTGGCAAGACATCATCGAAAAGCAATTTGTAAATCTCAACCATGATTGTATTTACGAACTCGAACATGTTAATATGTTTTGGAAGGTCCGGAGAGAAAATGGTAGACAAGAACTACAACTTTGACACATTATAACACAAAACATGTTTAGAAAATAGGATTGATATCTGAAGAACCTGACTTTAGGAAATTCAACCAATTGGGTATGGATAACTTCAGCTAAATACTCATCAAGATTAAAACAACGGGATGAATGGGATTCATGGTCATTCGAACCTATACTTAGCAAAAAACCTAATATGACTTCATTGATATGTGTATCATCATCCAAACCCAAAATTTGACTAACAAGTGACATGACCAACTGTACTTACTCCTTGAAAGTATGGACATTATATGGCAGAAATAAATAGACTAACGACTGACCATCTTTCATAATACCGGATTAAAACTGACATATGACTTTGGTTTTACAATTTTTATACAATTCAATTAAGACTTGATCATTTAAAGATTCACAACTATTAGGGAAACTATTAAGCAGACTCAATATCCTGCAAACAGTTTTCGCGTCAATTCTACAAAGGATTTTTGACGTTGTATGACTCATAATAACTCTTTCGAAGGACAAGTAACTATTTGCACACCATTCGACAAATTCAGGGAAAGGTAGGTTTTGTTCAATAGCAAAGTAATATAAGAAAGAACTATAGGCATTCAGAATATCATTCCCTTGTGAATTATGCTGCCACAAATGCTCCTTTGAAATTGATACACTACATACTAACAGAATAGGGTCAAATACATTTCTCTCCCTATCAACAACAACCTCTTCTCTCTCATCTATAACTCTACACAATATTCCTGAACCTTTCTCCTTCTCCCTAATAAAATGATGGCGACAAGTATTCAACAAAGTTTCAGTGTTTTAAGGCTTACCTGGTAACTGTTGGATACGTAGAAGTTGACTTTCAGAAAAAGATGGGGCACTGTCCCTTCTTCTTTTCACCCGCAGCGTGCAAACAAAATGAATATACCTAGGTAAACTCACTTATTATACACCGGATCATTTCGAGACCCTTAACAAGTTGTTTTTCCTTTACCACTTTCCTCAGCGGAACTCACTAAAAGTCACCACGTGGAAAGCGGTTTAACTTCCGCTACCACTCATCCTTTTTAATTATCTCATAGCTTTGCACTCTGGAATAGACTATGACTGTTAATAAGATTTCATCTTTTGTCTGAACCGTCGGATCAAAACTGGTTCTATGCAATCCGCCAGCATTTCTCATTTTCTCAAGCATGCATCTTCACATCGCGGACTACCTCATGATCATAGATTTTATTTGCTTTATTTTCTTGGCCATTGATCTTGCTGTCTTGTTAACCAATTTCACTTCTCCGTCAAAAATTCTCTCTTGCACAACTTTTCCTAGTGAATCAATTTGCAACCGTATATTTTCACCCTCATAAATCTACACTTTTGAATTGTGCAATGAATTAACGAAAGTGCACATTTTTAATAAGAGACTCATGACTACCAACCTTTTACCAATTTTTATGTATGCCTTTATCATTTCTCAACCATATTCTTCTTCAATTATTCAACATAGAGGGTGTTAACAGGGGTTTCTCTATATTTCTTCCAACCTTTTATAAGATTCCAGGTCCTTCTTACAAGTTAGGAACACCTTTTGAGTCTGTTGGAACACCTTTCTTGCCTTCCTAGGTCATTTTTTGACCTTTTTGTGCTTTTTGTCATCCATGCATGACTTTCAAGCTAAAAATTCATGTGTTTGTGTTGTATATGAAACTTTCACTACCTTCAATCCCCATGTCATACGCGACCTACCTTAAAACAACCCATGTATGCACCTGAATTTGTGTTTTTTCATCATTTTTTAGTGTTTTGGGTGATTTGAGGGATGTTTGTAGGGTCTTCAAGGGGCCTCTACATGTGCATGACTCTAGACAGGTTGTTTTATCTCTATTAGGTATTCTTTTTCTATCTTTTAAGTCTCTTTCAAGTCTTTGAACTTGTTTTTGCTGCCTTCCCCCCCTCCTCCTTCTTTGGCTTGATCTTGTTGGACAAGGTACTGAGCAGCCTCTATTTGTAGGTTTAGATTGATTCTTGGGACTTCTTGACCTTTGTTTATGTCAATATTATTGCTTAGTCTCTTCATTCCAAATTTGTTGGCTTGTTTACCTTTATGAGCCTTCCTTCCAAGAGAGGTTATATCCAACTTTAGGGAAACCTAGGGTTTGTTTGTGGGGCGTAGAGTAGTTGTCTATTTTCTTTGCTTACATTACTTGCTTGCATTAGTTGATAGACTATTTTTCTTTTGTATTTATAAAAGAAAAAAAAAACACATGTTTTCTGTATATGCATGTAGATTAGGTTTTTAGTCTAGATTGCATGGTATATCACTATTTTTGAAAAAATAAAAAGAAATTGTACTTTTGTGGCTTTCAAGTTTCTATTTGAAAAGAAAGAGAATAGTTTTTTCTTTTTGCATTTCATTTCTATTTTCTTAGTCATTTTGTTTCAACTTTGAGTCAAAACAACACTTAAGTTTCATGCCATTTTCCTCTGACTAAAAGCAACCTATTAAAATTAATGATATAATTTAAAAATTATTAGTAAGTTTTATTTTATAGGATCCTACACCAACTAGCTTAAACTAGACTTGTGGATTAGGGAGTTTTAACTCTCCAAAAGTGTTTAAATTCAGACGTAGTTGGCCAATCAATAGGTAAACCCTCTTCTATGTTGATTGTATATGGGAAGCTCCTCTCAAACAGGAGTTAAGCATGAGGCCCCGTGGAGACTTGGACTGAGGAGATCTAATTCCTTGCCAAATCATAGACCAAGGTTTTTGCACATCTGGGGACTTCTGTCAATACCACCCTTTAGGCCCCGTGAGGTTTTGGTGTTGATAGGGTTTCAGAATTTTCTACCCTACCCATGCATATGAAAAAATATTGCGACTGTCCCCCCAAACTATTAGTATAGTTGCAATAGCCTTTAGTCTCTTTGACATATGGGGTTCATACACAGGTATACCAGAAGACTATTTCTCGTCTACCTTAGATGAGCTTGGAAGGTAGCCCCGGTAGAAGGTGTGGGAGGGTGATGTGTGATTCCTCCACTTGTTCCTAAGAACATCTATAGGGACGCCAAGTAACTCTCTCTTAGATTTATTTTCGAAAGCATAACTTATACATGTTTGTCGATTTGGCTTTAGGATTTTTTTAGTGAATGTTGTGTGGTTTGTTTGTACTTAGTCTGCCTTCAGGTGTGTGCTTGGTACTTTTGGTTTCCTTTTGACCTCAGACTTTGTCTTATTGTTTGAAACTATGTCTAACACTCCTTTGAACACCAACCAAGAGATCTCCATGCTGGGAACTCCTTGTACTATTCCTCTCACAGGGAATGTTGGTGTTCCTTTAATGGCCACCTTGAATCTACCTAGATTCACCCTAGGGCCACTCATGTGGTTGTTTTCCACTCCTACTATCCTAAATACCCATGATGCTTCTCAAGTAAGATCCTTATATCAAGGGCATCAAAACACTACTTCCCCTTCACATGTTGTTGATTCTCCTCCTCCTTCTACCTCATGCAGTGAAAGTATTGATACTAGTAACCAATAGTCTAAAAGGATTAAAAGAAGGAGGAATAGGAAGAAGACACATAAGCAAGGTGGAACCCATTCAACCTCTACAATTCAAATTGAACCTCACCACCTAGCCTCTACAGTTCATGCTGGGGGAACCTATCCAACCTCTGTAGGTCATGTTGGATCTAAGCACTCAACCTCTATAAGTCAAGTTGACCTTCACCATCTAGCCTCTGTCGATCATGATGGTGGGATCCTTCCAACCTTTCTAGGTCACGTTGGATCCAGTCACTTAGCCTCTGCAGTTCATGCTAAGGGCACTCGTTCAACCTCTGATATTCAAGTTGAACCTCCTCATCCAACCTCTACATGCCATGTTGGACCCAACCACCCAGCCTCTGTTGTTCATGTTGGGGGCACACACTCAACTACTGCAAAGCATGTTGGTCCTAACCATTCAGCCTCTATTTTTCATGTTGATGGTGCTCGTCCAACCTATGCAGGTCATGTTGGACCCAACCTCTCAGCCTCTGTAGGTCATGCTAAAGGTAGTCTCTCAACCTCTGTGGTTCACACTGAAGACAATCTATCATCCACTGCAAGTCATGTTGACACTGTTGAAAAGACTACTCGTTCAAAACACAAGCCCAAGTTTCCTTGTAAGCTTTGTGAGGGAGACCACCTTACTTATAAATGTCCTTCGATCATGGAGGTGCAAAGAGTTTGGTGTCATAGTCCTCCCATTTTTTAACATTCCAATTTTTTTCAACAAACAGCCTCTCTTAGTCAAGTCAGAGCCAATCAACCAGCCTCCGGTGGTCATGCTTTGGGAAAACTCTCATCCTTTGTAGGTTATGGTGAGAGAAAATAGTTAGCCATTGCTAGTCATGTTGACACCATTGAGAAAACTAGTCGTTCAAAGTGCAAACTTAAGTTCCCTTGTAAGCTATGCAAGGGAGATCATCTTACTCACCAGTTCCCTTCTATCGCAGAGGTACAAAGAGTGTGGTTTGAGACTCAAGAATTTCCTTCTCCTAAACAACCTATAGTTTCTCAACAACCTACTCAACCTTTTGTTGATCAAGTGGTCGAACCATTCTCATATTTGGTCGATCTCAGTCTTCTTTTGGAGAGTGATCCTTATGTGATTGAACCGATGTCACCTTTGGTCAATCCCACTCTCCCTTAAGAGAGTGAATTTCATGAAGCAGTTGAATCGATTCCATTTTCAATCAATCCCACTCTTCCTTTGGAGAGTAAAGTGTACTCTAGTCGCATTTTCTTCACTTCCAGTTCAGAACTTACTGAACAAGGGGGCACTGAAATCACTTCAGATGAACCTCCACCAAGCTCTCGAATTGCTTCCTTTGATTGGGATAGCTTAGTTGAGTCATTCCTTCCTTCTAATGCACCTTTCCAGATAAGGGTCAAAGTTGAACCATACACAATTGCTCGTTGTATTTTTTATGAAGGAGCATCAGTAAGTATCTTGTTTTCTCATGCTTGGTGAGGCATTTGATCTCCCATACTTGTGTCGACTACTAGCCAATTACTGGCATTTTATAGAAGAACTTATATAGCCTTGGGAATTCTTGCTCAAACAACTGTTACTTTGGGTGGGAAGACCATCTTAGTTGACTTCATGATGATAGAAGACCCCTTGGACTCCAATATGCTCCTCGAAGGTGATTATGTCTATGCCATGCAAGTTGTGCTGTCAACATTATTTCATGTGATGTATTTTAATCATGGATAAGAAATTGTCACTATCGATCAGTTGGATTTTATTGATCCATCTCCTAAACCAACTAGAGACCAAGTTTTTCCTTTATTGATTCTCATTGTTTCTATAGACACTACCCTGACACGGGTGAGCTATGTGGCCTCATGTCCTTTGCATTCAATTTCTAATGAGAAGCAGCCTTTGTTTTCATGCTTACCTTATTGGGACTTGGTCCTAACAGTTGACCATGTGAGTCATCATATACAAACTATGGAGCCTTATCTCCACTCTATCGATCCATTTAAAATTTTAGACATGTGTCCTATCTCGGATGATATCCTTCCTTTGGATGAAGTCTTCCTAGAGTCTTTGATACAGTCTGACCTTCTTTTGGATGTTGGCTCAGTTGTGACTAATTGTAACCCTAATTTTATTAGTAATCTTGATCTTTCCATGGATCGGTCTTC
This sequence comes from Pseudotsuga menziesii, assembly GCA_001517045.1. Classification (NCBI taxonomy): domain Eukaryota; kingdom Viridiplantae; phylum Streptophyta; class Pinopsida; order Pinales; family Pinaceae; genus Pseudotsuga; species Pseudotsuga menziesii. Next base: position 94,031 of record LPNX010528795.1, read on the forward strand.
TTATGTTGGTCTTTTGAGTTTTTGGACTCTCCCTTCGAACAGCAAGTCAGTGTTCTTGATGAGTTTGATTTTTCTTATGATTTTTTCAACTCCTATGATATTGACTTTGTTCCTATAGACTCTATCTCCCTTATTGATTTTTTCTTTTCTTATGAGGTTGATCTTAATGATCATAAACCCTTGAATATTGGCACTATATATTCCTCTTTCAGTGATTCTTTCTTGACTACGCCTTTTGTAGAAGATAGCAAAGTCGCATGTGTTTCTCCCATAGTGACCTGCATCAGATCTTTTCTTCTGAATATGATCTTGATGTTGTTGTTTCTTGGAGACAAGATTCTTAGTTGGATTCAAAACTGTTTACTGGCCTTGTCTTGTTGTTCAAGCTTTAACTGCATTTGCATTTTCCCTTCTCGCACTTATGAGCCTGATGCCAGCTTCCACGCTTTTAACTCGTTGTACAAGCCCTCATCTCTACTCTACTCATCGTTCAGCCTTGTATCATTTTGCCTTTGCAACTTGAAACCTTTTACCTTGAGAAGAAATTCCCCGAGTGTGTTTATCTTGCTCATGTTCCTTTCATTATGCATAGGTTTGTTTCTTGTGCTTGGAACTAGTTTCGCTTACCTATTACACTCATCTCCTCTCATTTAGAGCATTCTTTCTGCTCTCCTTCGAGCTCATTAAAAAAAATAGGAGGCCATGAGTTAACTTTTCCAGACTCGTTAAAACTTCACAGGAAAGATATGGAGTTTTCTTTAGGCCCAGGTCTGACTCCTCAAAACATACTTGACTACCGAGTAAACTTGTCTGTTCAGGCTCGTTAAGAATATGTGAATGGGAATCCACATTGGTGGTAGGTTATCACTTTCTAGAACCATGTGGAATAATACAAGAAAGGAACACTCTCTTTTATTTAGAATTGAGAAGAGTATTCTCGGGAATAGTTTTATCACTTTTCCAGACCTGAGGGACTAAATTTATGGAAAAGGAACCCTCGATATGAGCTTAGTTTTCTCTTTTTCGTGCTCTGGACCTAAACATGAAAAATATTTCGAGTGTACTTTATGTATTTGTCATGCTCGTTAAACACTAAAGAACAAAGCATTGATTTTATTGTTGTAAGCCCCATTCATCATACTCAAATGGATCTTTCCAAATGATCTTTCCTTCCTTCACACTCATTAAACTTAGGCTATATGATGCTTTTGAAGGAGTGTTGGGTAGGTGGTAATTTAACATTTTTTGAACCTCCATGACTAAGTACAAAAAAGGTGCACCTTATTTCCTCGAACGCTAAGAGAGTTCTTTTGTGGTTTGTTTTATAATTTTTCGGCCTCATGAGACTAAATTGGATGAAAAAGTTCCCCACTAGAGTCTTCTTTGGAGTTTTCAGACTCTCTAAACTATGAAAACATCGACAAGCATGTATTAGTTAGGGCTCGTAAAATACACAAATCAATGCTTTATCAAGCATTCTTTTGTCTCTTATTCGAGATTACCAAAAATGAAGAAGGTCTCGAGTTTGCTTTATTGGACTCATTAAACCTTTACAAGAAAGAGGGGAAGGGAAGTTCATTCACATGTATTTTACATCATGGCAGCAAGTCTTGTCTCCTTGAACAAAGCAACAGTTTTGAGTCTATCAATAGTTGGGTCCTATTATTTTGACCTTATCCCGATTCATAGTTTTTTACTCCTTCAGTTGGTCTCTTTTCCAATTATATGGGAAATCTGTCAATGTCTCCTACATTGAATATTTTTGTCGTTGGTCCCTTTTATGTAAAAATCTTCCTAAGTCACTTTTGTGTCATTCTCACTGTTCAAGGATTCAACCTTTGTCGGCCATTCTGCAGTTTCCTTGACCTTTTGTGTCATCCATTCCCTGGTATCAGTTCATTACATCATGTCTTCAGCGGTCCTTGTCGTGAAATTATGTACCAATTCCATATCTAATTAGTCTTTGACTTACCTCATGTTGGATGATGAAGGATTCCTTAATTCCTTCCTTCCAACGGATCTCTTCCTATCGAGTGCAACATATCTTGGTTTGGGAATGAGATTTAGAGTTTTATGATAGTACCTTGGGGATTGTAGACATAAGTGTTAATTTCCCTCGCTATTGGGTAGTGGGAATACCTTATTTCCTCCTACTCAATGGATTATTCAAGTGTTCGACTTCAATTCCTTATATTCACACTTATTAAAATGTACTAGGTACCTTGGGGACCATTTTCATTAATGGTGGTTTCCCTCGCATTTGTTAACGGTTTTCATTATTTACCAGTAATCAAATGGTTTCCTCCATGTTCGACTTCAGCTCCTTTATTCGCATAGTTAGGATTTGTACCTTTTTTGGGTGGTTTGGATTGAAGACCTTGGGCCGACAGTAGCATCGTCATTTTTTTCTATTTCCCAAGTTGTGCAAGACCTTGTCACACTTCATATGACATTTTTATGAGACATAGATCCACCTTGTATTCTTGTGGCTATGATCGCTTGTTGAGGGTGGATCCACCTTGTTTATTTATGGCCATGACTCCTTTAGATTTGATATGGAACCTTTTTTCATATTGAGCGACCATGATATTTTAATCAGTTATACATATGTTGGATCCACCTGTATCTTTATGGTGATGTTTTGTATATGGACTTGTATGTCCCAGAGATCATTTTTTGTCGGACATTTATCTCTCTTTCAAGTAGCTTTGTTCGAACCTTTTGATCTTGGATTCTCTACTCTCTCCATACTCAGCTATTTCCTTTATAATGTATTCCAGCTATCGTCTTCCCCTTTAAACTCATACATTAGGGGCATCTTTTATAGCTCAAAATGACACATCTTTTATTGTGACCACTTTCCCATGATTTCGTCGCATGTCAACACTTCCATTCTGACACTTCATGAAAGTCACTGAAAAAACACCTATATTTGAGGACCCATATATGGACTTATGTAACTCCATTTTACCTTTTATTTTCATTTTTAGAAATATATTTTAGTTAGAAAAAACATTCTAAAAGACACCAAAGTCTAAAAATTCCCAGAAGTACCCTAAAAATGAGATTTTTTTATGTATACGCAAGTTTCCTTAAAGAAACCCGCGTATTGTACACGACTTGTTTTATATAATACTCGTGTATTCCCTAAATACATGAATATTTACATTGAAACCCACATGTACCTCATGTATATGCGACTGTTGTTTCTGCAACCCACGTATTCCTCCAGTAGAAGTCAAAAAAAGACGTTTTTTGAAATTCAGGTAGTTTGGTTGGTTATGCAATTGACTCCTTCAGTTGTAACTGATTTGTCTTCGACCCTATCTCTTCACAAGCATATAAATAGAGGTAGGGAGGTCCATGATATGGGACTTGACTTTGCATTGTTATGTTGGAGGAATTGTGACTCTCTTTTTCCACACCTTTTCCCTAGAAGCTTTCTCCTTGTGTAGCAAAGCTTGGAGGCTAAGTTCCTTGGAAAAGAGAAGTAGTAGAACCAGATCAAGGTTTAGTGAGGTGCCCAACTTGAAGAGAAGGTATATTTGTATTTTTTTCATGATTAATAAATATGTGATGTCCTTCTTCTTCCCAAATCATTGTTCAATGTGTGATTGGATCTTTGTTTTTGATCATGTGATGATGTTAATCAGATTATTATTTCATTTTTATTTGATTATCATTGCTTTATATGTGGTCATATTGGTTTGAGGAAGGTATAATTCGTTTTGTAGGTCTCTTGGAGCAAGAGGAGGATTGAAGGGATGCTTGGATCAACCTTCGTTTTGTTAAGGTATGAACCATACTTATCTCTGAAACTTGCTTATATATACTTGTAGAACCATATGGATCTCTCTTCCAACCTCAGTCCATTGATGGCCTCTTAAACCCTAGCCATAGGATACTTTCCTTTACAATAGCTACTGTAGCTGCTAATGGCTAGGATTCTTCCATCATCACTGTCACTCCAAACATTTCCTCTATGGGGTTTGCTGTTGTTGTTATAGCTCTCCCTGAATGTTCTTCCTGATCATCTCAACCCTCTTCCAAATCTTCACCCCTCCCCTTAACTGAACCTAAGGAGATATGTTCAACCTCTATTTCTTCAATATTTCCTACTACATGTGCCCAATGCACCCCAACTCGAGCAACAAATTTCTCCCATGTTAAGTTATGTCATGCCAAATATCTTTGCACCAACAATTTAATTAACCCATGGTTTGTCATATAAGACACTGGGTGCCTAGATGTCTTAACATAGTGTGTCAGATTTTGCAAAGTGTGTAAAAGATAAAATGGCATGTCTATCAGTCTGCCATGGAGTAAATGGGAAAGTAGGACAAAATTGTAAATGTATACAATTCTATATCTTCCTACGCATGTAATGTATATTTTTAGGAATATAGTGACCTAATCCAAGGGTATTGGTAATGTATCGAGCATTATTCCTCTAGACCTCAACTGCACCTATTCCCCTGCTGCTAGAAATTCTTCAATTGTTGTCAAATTATGTATTTCTGACAGAACCATCGGTTCCCATAACTAGAAAGTCCTATGACTTCTACTAAATCTCATTCTGATACATATATTATTAATCTTGCAATTTTTGAATGTTCTTCGGTCAAGTTCATGGAAAACTAGAATGTCATTTCTTCATGGAAACCACTCAATATTTGGAAGTATTCAACCCGTCTAGCTTCCCAAAATATGCAAATACTTCCATTTTTGCATGCATGGTGTCTAAATTATTGGGTTCATATCTAACTGGAGCACCCATACTATTTTTCCTTGACTAGCTGTGATGGTGGATGTAGTAATTTGTAGTATCAGTTGTTGGATTTTCAGCAATCAAACACAGTAATCGAATAGCAAGGGTTCGTATTGATATTTTAAAAATTTGGAAGAATTAAGAATAGGATATCTTAACGGATTATCGGAGAAGTTTGAATAGGATGACGGTTGTTTAAGAAATGCAGGTGGAATATTTGAAAGAATTTGACTCGCTACGGAATGATAATCAGGATTAAAAAACTAGAATATAATCATTACTTTTATATTAGTTCACACTTGATCATACTCATAATCAAAACTTGTACCTGATCATCGTCACCTGAGCTGCCATTTTCCCGATATATAGAACAAACCAGTCGTCATACATTAAACAAGTTAAGCATGTTCATGTTAGCATTGATTTTCTGGGCACATGGAGGCATTGTAGTAAGGTGGTGGATTGTTGTCAATCTCTCATCATGAAGTAGAAAGATTTAGATGAAAATATGCCCGAGATACAGCGGAATTTTAGTGAGATTTTTAGCAGTAGTACTGGCGGAGTCATGGTGGTAATGGCCAAAAAATGGCTGATTTGCAGGGAAAAATGGCCAAATTAGTGAAAAAAATATTCGATTTGCAATGAAAAATGGCCTACTTTAGTGGAAAAAGTAGCAGAGTTGCAACGAAAAATGTCCAATTTTAGTAGAAAAAGCAGCGGAGTGCAACAAAAAATGGCCAATTTTAGTGGAAAAAGTTGTGAAGTTGCAACGAAAAATGGCCAATTTTAGGGGGAAAAGTAGCGGAGTTGCAGCGAGAAATGGCCAATTTTAGTGGAAAAAGTAGTGGAGTTACAACAAAATTACAACAGATAAAGAATAAGAAGTTAATAGAGTCTCTACAAAAGAATATTTTACAGAACTTGATAAAAGCATGGGAAACGGATAAAATTTCCCACATAGATCTACAATCTTGCTCACTTTCTCTTTCAAGGAGTAATATCAATTCAAAAGGATTGTTGATCATTTTGTAATGGATTGGCCCATCACAACTGTTTCTTCTACGTGAACCCTCTCGCAAATTCTTATTTATAGTTTTAAAAAACGCACAACAATCATAGTTTAAAAAAAAGGGAAATCAAACAATTTATTTATATACATTTGCTGTGTGGAATTTGCAGAAGATTTTTAAAATATTTCAAAAACAGGGGAAGAACCCTGCTCCTATACCAATTTGCAGTCTGTATTAGCTACAACCTGAGAGATAAACACACCTTTGAGATAGGTTTATGATAAATTCGTAATTGATGACCATTTCCAAATAGAGGTGTATGATTTTCATCAATAGTGGGAAAATGGATGGTTCCATTGTCAAATACCTTATCTATTATGTAGGGTCTTAGCCATATTGTGCACAACTTGCCTTTAAAATCCCTTTTGAACCGTGAATCATACAGCAAATCCCAATCTCCTTCGCAAAATACTTTCTCCTTTATAAATATATTATGCCATTTGGAGCGTTGTTGTTGAATTAATGTTGTGTGATGTACAACAACGGTACGCTTCTCATCTAGTTCATTCAGTTGATTCAATCGATTCTTTTAAGCCTCTGTTAAGTCCAGGTTTTCCTCTATAGTTGTTCTTAATGTTTTTATTTTGAACTCAATAGGGAAAGTAACATTCTTTTCATACACCATATCATATGGGGAGAATCATGTAGTGTTGTGCCATGTAGTACAATATGCCTATAATTCTTCTGGAAGCCTTTCATCCCAATCCCTATGGTGACTCTTCAATGTTTTTGTAAGGATTGACCTAATTACCTTGTTTGTGCTTTCCACCTGGCCATTGGATTGTGGATGATATTGGGAGGTTACTCGATGTTAAATATGGTACTTCTGAAATACGGGCTCCATTTTACGGGACACAAACTGTGGTCCCCCATATATTACGATATCTTTGAGTACTCCAAAGTGGGTGAATATATATGCATATAAATAGTATATTACAAATTGATCATTGCATTTTCCCAAAGCCACATCTTCCACCCACTTAGTCATATAATCAATGGAAACCAAATTATAAATCTTTTGTCTTGATGGAGGGTTGATAGGACCAACAAAGGTAAAGAGAAAGAACCTCAAGAATCCTTCCATCTTAAAATATCCTTGAAATATTTTAAACAAACCACAAAATATCAATATTTGATCCTCACAAACCCTATAACAACAAAGAACAAAGGTGCATACCACTTAATTTTTCATATACACAAGTGAAAATAAGATTTTAGTTATATTTGATTCCATGATATTTATTACAAATGAGGTGGAGATGTCTTATTATTCTCTGCAAGCAAGGTATTACATTTTCAAATGGTTTTTTCCATTCAACACACACTCATTCCAGTTCTTTATGCTATAATTTTATTCATAAATCAGAAACATTTCCTACGTTTTCGGCATCCACCCTCTTATTGTGCAAATACCTTTTCATTTTTCTTGGGCCTGGCACCCTGACAATACCTACACCAACTGAAAATACTTGCACCAATTGCTTTGATAGTTTTGATTGTCAAGGCTAACCCACATGCTCACCTTGACACCTAACAAGGATTTGTTTTACTTTTTTCCATTTGTATGTGGTCATAGTATCCATGTTGTTGATATGATAGCATCAGGGGTCATTCTCTAGTCTTGTGAGTAATATTAAGACAGTAGACTTGTGTAGTCCTACAAATATCCTCATATGATTGAGGTGGTGATGTTGTAAAGTCTTGTGAGTAATATCAAGATAGTATACTTGTGTAGTCCTACGAATATCCTCATATGGTTGAGGTGGACAGTGTTATAGCGGATTTCACCACACTAGGTGAATCACACATTGTATGACCTTCCCCTGTCCCGCTGCAGACTCATTAGCCCCTATGGACCACTTTTTGTCTTTTGATGTATCCTCGACAATCCCTAAAAACATAATAAAAGTGATATACGCAGTTTTTTCCCCGATAACCACATACATACACGGATATTCCCTCTATAGTCGCATACAACGAGATGTGTACATAATCCAAAACCTTTTGCAGCGTTCCTTGACTTGGATCCGACTCATATGACTCCTGGCCTTCCATATGCCTTGAGATCGCACGGATTCGACCTTTTAGTATCCCTTTGAAAAGATATATAAGGAACCCTTGAGACATTGAAAGCATAAGAGAGAATTGAGAGTATCGAAACTACAGTCCATTGTTGCCAAAAATTATGCTTGAGTCTGCATCCCTTTGTCCCTTGGAGCACTGTTGTGTTCTTCCCAATCTTTCCTTTTGCTAGTAAGCTTGCTATCGAAGTGATGGAGGATTGAGGTGGTGGAGGCCCAAGTGGGGGATTCAGTTTCTCCGGTTCGCAGATGTGTCGTCAGAGGTTGTCACTTGTAATCTCTGATTCATATTAATAGAAATATCTTTTCCTGTCCAGTAATGTGTATTTGAATGAATATCGTATCCATTGGAATATGTCAAATGCTTTTACATTATTGATTATATATGCTAGAATAGATCTAACACCATGAAATATAGTATGCTTGTATTGTTTACTTGTTGTTGAGGACATGTTCTAACAATTCAAGTTGAAGATTGGAAAGCTCAACGGGGATCTACTTCAACCGTCTGGAATAATGTACGAGGTTCGATCCTTTAGTGTTAGACATTTTATTTCTATTGCATATTGGGAAAGATTGATTTCTGGAGTCTAGCTGTATATTGTGGTACCCCAAGCCATAGGAATTGCTCTTCGTAACAGACAGTAGACTTGTGTATTCCTACAAATATCCTCATATGGTTGAGGTGGACAGTAGGCTTGTGTAGTCCTATGAATATCCTCATATGATTGAGTTGTACAGTAGGATTGTGTACTCCTAGGAATATCCTCATGTTGTGAGGTGGTGTACTTCACTATGTAAAGTAGATATACTATGTGATGCATGTTTAGTCATGGTCAATAGGTGCTACAAGTCTCCTTTAGGGATTAGCTACCCCTAGAGTGATTTACTTTAGCATGTGACTATATGACCCAGGGAAATACATATGATCATAGGTTTGGAAACAATCTTATGAGTATGAGATGATAAAGATGATTATTTAATGAAAACACATATGGACCATGAAGAGATATTTAAGATAAGCACAGAGAAAGAGAGAGAACTCGAATTGCATATGTTTCCACCAAGTAAACTCAAATTGATTAGATATCAGTTGACTATTAGTTATGGTAAAAAAAGTTCAGTTAATTAAGGAATCAACTCCTTAATTTATGTAAGTGATTGTTGGAAATAAACACGGATGGAGAAGCACTAGTTCTATTCGGTTAAATTTAGTTCCTGTTCAGTTACATTTAGGTCAATTCAATTACGTTCAGTTATGTTTAGTTACATTCAATTCAGTTCAGTTACACTCAGCTGTATGCTAATACACTCAGCTCCATTCAGTTGCATGTAGTACCATTTTGTTCAGCTCAGTTAGAGTTAGTTAATATATGGAAGGCACATATCTTTTTGTGGGAGATAATTATGGAGTTCCAGCTTGGCACTAGATCATGGGGGTGCATGATTGAAGATGGATCAGTGTTCAAAGTGTTAACAAGTTGTTTCTACATGCAACCATTCTATTTTTGTTGTAAAACCTAATTTGACTTGTTATTAAAGCACTATGCACTTGGCAAGTTAGATACAGTGTTCCATTCAATCTCCTCTCTTTGGTGCTCTCAGTGAAAGAAATATTCTATTGTGTCGTAATCATTCTTTTCTACTTATCAATCATACTCTAAGATCATTTACTGGGTTTGTTTTTCCTTTGAATCAATAGAGGGTTTTCCCAAGGTATATCCTGTGTTCTATGGCTTGATTTATGTCTTTGGATTATTGATGAGATTTATATGCACTGTTACTATGGATTAAAGTTTTAAAGTTCAAGTTTTTTCATATTTTTCTCAATCACTAACATCGTATCAGAGCAAGGGCATGCAAGAGCTTAGTTTGTGCAAGAAACTAAAGCCTATGTGATCTTGAGAAGTATTGAGCAAAGAGCTTGGATCCATGGCATCGATCTCCATCCAACCGGAAGACCAATTTGAATATACTTCCAAATTGAAGGCAAGAGTGTGAATAATTCTTGAGGAGAATGATCTAGATGTTTACTTGACCTCAATGAGTGAGGACTCTTTATGCAGGGCGAATTAACATTAGAGGAAATTTGAGGTCTAAAATGGGCCTCCTAAGGAAAATAATAAAATAATAGTTCAAATAATAAAATAATCGTTATTAATTTTGGAGGAAGAATGAAAAAAACTACTTTTTTCGTATTTTTGACATATATCCCTGTGGTTTTACTCAAATTCCAAGACGAAGAGATCATTTGATGCAGAATTTAATTCTACATCCAATGAGTACCCACACTGCATACTTTTGACAGACCTTGCTACCCCAAAAACAAGAAATACCTAAAAAAAAATGTGATGATAATGTCATCATCACGTTTTTTCAGGTATTTCTTTCTTTTGGGGATGTGGGGTTTGTTAAAAGTATGCAGTGTGGGTACTCATTAGATGCAGAATTAAATTCCGCATCCAACAAGCACTCCCACTTGTAATTTGAGTAAAAACACAGGGAGATATGTCAAAAATACGAACAAAAAAATAAGTTTTCTTTTATGACAAATATGTCAATTCAACCATTATGGTTTACTCATTTTATTGAAATTATATTGGTTCTTTAATTCAAACTCACAAAATGTATTGTTGGTGCATTTTCTTATAAGGCCCATATTAGACCCCAAATTTTCTCTAATGAGAGCAAATCAATATGCACAATTTTCGTCACTTTTTAGGAGACAAATTTCATGAAGAAATTTTGATCAATCTGTGAGGAATTAGACAAAACGGTTGAAAACCCACTTCCGAAATTGGCTGATTTTGCTTACTTGCTAGAATATTTCAAAAATATGCAACTATGTGAGAGATATGTTCTGGTATTTGAAGATGAAATTCTCAGGATTCGTGTTATGGTTGTTTTCTCAAAGTGGACCAATTGATGGAACAACCCCAAGAGTTGTAAGTTGGATATTATCATTATTCAATGGATCTTGTGTATAATGAGAGCCTTATAGAGTTGATATATCATCCAAATAAGAGAATGATCATTGGAAAAAGTTTTCTTTGAAAGAAAAATATTCACTTCAGCTTGCATGGCATCCAGTTTCTCCATGCAGAGATTTTCTACCTCCTACCTACACTCAAATTTGCAAAGAGATCAAGACTGAGGGACTGCAGTAATCTCCATAAGAAAGCAGAGATCAAGAGGGAGCATGCAAAACAATAAAAATATCAGTACCCAAATTTTTTATTATATGCTATTTAGATATATATGCTTTTGAATGGTTTCATTACAGTCATATAGAGGATGGATGAGTGTTCATAAGATATGAATATAGAGCATGCATGATTATGAATATAAATGATGCATGATTGTTTCATAAAGATATGAATATAGAGTTGCATGCTTGTTTCATAAATATAGAGATGCATGATTGATTCATGAGATATCAATGTTGGGATCCATGATTATTTAATTATCATATCCTCTTATAAAATCAGATTATGTTTTATTACAATCTATATTCCTGGACTTGGAATTGTGTTTAGCATATACATTGTTGCTCCTATCTTTATTTGAATGTTATCAATCTCATGAGTCCAAATTTTTCTATAGATATAAATACTGATATAAGACTTATGTAGAAATGAAACAAGGTTGAAAACATCATTCATAAGACATGAGATTTAGGTTAGCATAATTGTTTCATGAACTGTGAACATAAGACTACATGATTGGCTGGATATAGGGCTTCATGCTTACCTCATGAGATATGAACATGGGGATGCATATTTCTTTCATAAAATGAATTTTTTACTGATATAGGACTAATATAGGACTGCATATTAGTATATAATATTATAATGGGTTATGATAAATCGGTTGCTCAATATCTATACATAACTTAGTAAGTATTTATCAGTATATTGAAAGTATTTCATGTGAATAAAATTCATGAATATGAAATGGTTCTAACCATGAGAATAATTTGTCTTGTAGGGAAAATTAATATGCCCTTACCTACAAGTAAAGAAGGACATGAATGTGGATTCATTCTGATGGCTGAGCCTCGAAGAGAACAGTTTGAGAGTTTCCTATGTCTCTTGGAAAGTAGACAAAATAGATGGCTTAATTATATTATGATAGATGTGAAGACTCCGAAAGATATTCTATATTATTTAGATTCATGTGGCAAATAAGAGCTTCATATATATATGAGAATAAGTCTCCGTGATGGAGAATCCATATTATGATTCTCACATTTACATGGTGAGAGGGAGTTTCCAGTCTCGCTAGCTACTGAAGAACCACTATAACTGGTTGATTTACCTCATGTAAAAAGGAGATATGCATGATGCTCATATTCAGAAGGAAGCTGAGAACTGTATTCAAGAATATTGTTATAATTCTTATGATTAGTGGTGTGGCAGTCACCAAACAAATATTTTCCTCAGTTAAGGGAAAATGTGTAGTAAAAGAGCCTGAATAGTTTCAGGATGATGGACTACAAATCCATGGCCACACATATAAAGGTAAATATGAAATTGTATAAATATTATTTCATATATGAAGGATATCAAGTCAGTTGAGATGTATTTGGTTAGTCACAGGTACCAAGATCTGTTATGTGCTTTGCAGTTTGTGCATAGACAATTACAAAGCATGTGTTGTGGTACCTACTTGGTACAAGTGTATGTGGACTCATATATGTCTTGATCAGTAAAAAAGAGTTTTAAATATATATGAAATCTGACTAATATAGTGATCAAGGAACATCACATGTGTTGCTCTAGATAGAGCATGTTGAAAACCAGTAAACCTTTTGAGGGTTCTAGTCAATTATATTTGATACATGGTACATATCCATAGATGAGAAGCATTGCCAGCATTCTTATTAAGATTATGTCCTGGACAAGCTTGGTATAGTACATAATAACTCCTCTAGTTGAAGAGGGAGTATTGATGTGTCTTCATAGGCGACAACAGATAAAATCTCCACCAGTTAGTCATCATACATGACTTAGGCATCCAAGGGCTGTGATATCTTGTGGAGAGATTCCACATGAGAAGAGACATGGTCAAAAGTCTCAGATACTATTTATAGTCTGGACAGTTAGAGAACAGTTAAAACCTATCAGAGAGGTAGTTAGGGTGCTACAAATATAAATAGAAATATCACTGAGAAACTGATCATGACTTGAAGAACATCATAGAGAATGACAAGCTCACAAAGAAATTCTCCAGATAATAGAAGATTCAAGAAGTCAACACATGTTGAAGAGTGGAAGGAAAGATAAGTATTTCTTTCTGCATGTTATTACACATTTGTTGTATAATTTTGTATGTGATGGATTTTAAAAAATCCATGGTTTCTAGTTTAGAGAAACTTTATTCTGGATTGGATCCAGATGAGTGGCTACTTTGTGTAAGTAGTTAGTTGTTATTTGAGTAGACATGTTGTATTTTATGCTTACTACTAAGCATATGTTTGAGTATCTTTTAGGTACATTGGAATAGTATCTTTATTGTATTTGATACATGACAGACCTATTATTTGATTGTGCTATCTAGCTATTTTTTTAGCCTGAGATAAGCAAGGCAATTTAAGGCTAGTACTACAAAAGATAAGTGTATTGCAGCTATTACTACAGATGAAAGATTTATGTATGAGAGTACTACAAAAGAAAAATGTGTTTTGTGGATAATACTATAGACTGAGGAGTAGTGTAGCTTGGGAGGCTACCTACTAGGGTGAAAGACTTAAGCCTACAGTCATTAGGTGTTAATAGTCAAGCTTTCTCGAAAACCCTATATGTTTTTTATGATAAAATACATTCGATATGAAGTTTAACTTCATTGAACTCATGGTCATGAGTTCCAGTACATAAGTACCGATGAGAAGATTACAAATTTGTGGACAACCTCTATTTGTGATGAATTTAAAACATTTTTGAGATAATCCTGGTATGGCAGGGAATGCCTCCCTCACTGATAGGGAGTGTTGAGATCAAAGCATTAGGATTCATTCTCCAGTCTTGTGGGTAATATCAAGACAGTAGACTTGTGTAGTCCTACAAATATCCTCATATGATTGAGGTGGTGATGTTGTAAAGTCTTGTGAGTAATATCAAGACAGTGGACTTGTGCACTCCTATGAATATCCTCATATGGTTGAGGTGGACAGTAGACTTGTGTAGTCCTATGAATATCTTCATATGGTTGAGGTGGACAGAAGGCTTGTGTAGTCCTACGAGTATCCTCAAATGATTGAGGTGGATAGTAGGCATGTGTAGTTGTTGTAATCTCACAGATCACATAAGGTTACCAATAATACATACTAAAACATACATATAAAACAGAGACAAGAGATAAGAAAAAATAGGTGAATTAAGAGATTATATTACATGAATGAGTCCATAAAACACAGAGAAATGAAGTGAGTTCTCATCTAGCTCAACAGCCTAATATATATGGTTACAAAACAGTTACAAACTAACTACCTATCGGTTCGGTGAATAGAGACGACCTTAGGTGGCTGATCAACTAAGTCAGCTATCATTCAAGTCGACTTATCGACTTGCTCCTTCTACATCTCCCCCACGAACCAAATGTTTCTTCGTCCTGAAGAAACAGGGAGGTACAAAAATTCTTCCTTTCTAGTCTCAATAGTTTTTGGGATGTGCTTGGTCTTCATCAGCTGTGACATCTGATGGTCGATCGTCTCTATACACAGAATTCGACAATGGCTGGTGCTGTTACTGTGAGGTGATGTTTGAAATCTTTCCAACTTTGCAAAATCTTTTGGATGTCGATGGTAAGTGTGGTCAGGCTTGATAGGATTGACATCTTTTCTGAAATGGAGACTTCTGCTATCCTCTCAATGTTGGGACCCATAAATTGGCCCTTCTCCTCGGCAGTCTCGATAAGTCGTTTCATCTGTGGGTAGATGATGTCAACTTTTTCCAAGTTTGGGATAGCTTGTTGCACCCACTGATGTGCTTCCCTCTCAAGTCTCTGCAGCTTGGTTGTTTCAAGCACTATTTGTTCTTCTATTGTGGTCCTTAGTGCTTCCTCAGTGGTTTTCCTGCTTTCTAATGCCTGGATTCCTTATCTGGTCTGAAGAGATTGCTGATAGACTTTCCCGTAGTAAGCAGGCCAGTCTCTCAGTATTTATTCAGTTATGACAGACTCCTCAATGTGATCTTGCAGCACTTTATAAGCTTCAGTGAATGCGGTGTGTTGTGCCATTAGGAGTCTAACAGTTTCTTCTTTTTGTTCCCCCTTTGTTTCCTGAATGTGAGCTTGGAGTGCCGACACCATGCTCTCAAATAGTTGATATGCTCTTTCGAGTGGTTTGTCTGTGTTGACCTCTATGAGGCTCGGCATGAATAACTGGGCCAGGTTCCTGCATTTATTAAGGATCTCGACCTATTTTGCGACTTTGTCGTTAAGTTCCTTACATCTCTACTCACTCCTCAACTTTGCTTCGCCTGCTAGGGTCTTGAGGAGTTGTCCTAGCTCTTCGTCGGTTAGCAAAGTTGCATCTTTTAATTTGATATGGACCTTTGATGGCTATCCATGATGCTTCTTCCTCTATTTCTCTTTCCTCTTCTTGTGCTTTTCCTTATCTGCTTGTGTCGGCACCTGTGTACTTGCAAAAGTCGAGTCAAGATATTTGGTTTGTGGGATAGTAGTTGATGGTTTCTCTAGTTGGGGTGGTGGGATGATTGCTACTTCCGGTTGTTTAGATGCAGAGTGTGCAGCTGGTTATGGTGGGGCTTGCTCTGAGTTGGGGGGTGGTGGTGGTGGTGGTGATGGAGTTGGCGAATGGTCGGGGGTGATTGGGTTGGGGGAAGTGTGGGTGAGTGGTGGATTGTCAGGGCGGGGAGGTGAGTCTAATTCAGAGAACATTTGGTTAATTTGTCGGGCTATGTCTCCTCATTTTCTTCTCCTCCAGTCAGTGCTGTGGCTGGTAGGTTAGCTTGAGGTATGGTCAGAGTGATAGTCGATGTCCGATGTGAGGTCACTTTAGCTTCCTTATCAGGATTTCTCTCGAAAGTTGAACTGATAGTGGAAAATGTTCGGGTCTAGAACTCATGGCCTAGTTGGTACCCACCAACCTTGAAGAGAGGTTCTTTTGTGGACCTAAACCCGGGTCTCTCAGGTGAGAGTCGAGTATCCTAACCAACTAGACTACAACAGAACCAATGTTGTAATCTCACAGATCACATAAGGTTACCAATAATACATACTAAAACATACATATAAAACAGAGACAAGAGATAAGAACAAATAGGTGAATTAACAGATTATATTACATGAATGAGTCCATACAAAATAGAGAACTGAACTGAGTTCTCATCTGGCTCAACAACCTAATATATATGGTTACAAAATAGTTACAAACTAACTACCTATCGGTTCGGTGAACCGACACGACCTTAGGTGGCCGACCTAATCTCTAGTTTAGTCAGCCGACCGACTTAGTTGTTTGATCTACTAAGTCAGCTCATCGACTTAGTTGGCTGATCGACTAAGTCATCTATCATTCAAGTTGACTTATTGACTTGCTCCTTCTACAGTAGTCCTACAAATATCCTCATATGATTGAGGTGGACAGTAGGCTTGTGTATTCCTACGAATATCCTCATGTTGTGAGGTGGTGTACTTTACTACATATGTAAAGTAGATATACTATGTGATGTGTGGCTAGTCATGGTAAATAGGTGCTACAAGTCTCCTTTAAGGATTAGCTACCCCTAGAATGATTTACTTTAGCATGTGACTATATGACCCGGGGCAAGACATATGATCATAGGTTTGGAAATGATCTTATGAGTATGATATGATAAAGATGATTATTTAATGAAAACACATATAGACCATGCAGAGATATTTAATATAATCACAGAGAAAGATAAAGAGATCAAATTGCATATGTTTCAACTAAGTAAACTCAAATTGATTAGATATCAGTTGAGTGTTAGTTATGGTAAACAAAGTTCAGTTAATTAAGGAATTAGCTCCTTAATTTATGCAAGTTATTGTTGGAAATATACATTGATTGCGAAGCACTAGTTCTGTTGAGTTACACTCAATTACTGTTCAGTTACATTCAGTTCAGTTAGATTCAGTTATGTTCAGTTACATTCAGTTCTATTCAATTACATTGAGTTCAGTTTAGTTACACTTAAATGTATGCAGTTACACTAAGTTCCATTCATTTTCATGTAGTACCATTTTGTTCAGCTCAGTTAACAACTTACTTAGAGTTAGTTAATTAATGGAAGGCACATATCTTCTTGTGGGAGATAATTATGGAGTGCCAGCTTGGAACAAGATCATGTGGGCACATGATTAAATATTGATCAATGTTCAAAGTGTTAACAAGTTGTTGCTACATGCAACCATTCTATTTTTGTTGTAAAACCTAATTTGACTTGTTATTAAAGTTCTATGCACTTGAAAACTTAGATACAGTGTTCCATTCGATCTCCTCTCTCTGGTGCTCTCGGTCAAAGCAATTTCCTATTGTGTTGTAATCATTCTCTGCTACTTATCAATCATACTCTAAGATCGTTTATTGGATTTTTTATCCTCTGAATTAGTAGAGGGTTTTCCCAGGGTATATCATGTGTTCTATGGTTTGATTTATGACTTTGGATTATTGATGAGATTTATATGCACTGTTATTATGGATTAATGTTTTAAATTTCAATTTTCTTCATATTTTTCTCAATCACTAACACGTGTGTGATCCATGCAAATGTTAGAGGTTACCACCTCCATCTATGCGAGCCATGCAAAGGTTAGAAAGGTTATTTAATCTGATCAGTATTGAGGAAAAATAATGTGCTAAGTTTGCTATAAAGAGTGACGATGCTAGAAGATATTTTTTTCATGGTTCTATAAACTTTATCGGTCGAGTTGTAGCATTTTGTGAAGAATGTGGTACTTAAATATTTAAAATAGTTTTGGGGTTCTCCTATTGCAACGTTGGGAAAGATCTAAAGTCTTGTATCCAGAGGCTTTTGTTATGCTGGTTTCCTAAATTTTATATTGTTAGGTGAATACTTAGTCACTGTGTGTTTACATTATCATTTTACAAATTAAAACAGAGTAATCCATAATGTTGAATTCATAGATTGCACATTTTCTTGTGTGGGTTTAAAAATCACGAAAGTGTTGTTCTATGACTTTTACTTGGGGTTTCTTCTCATGTGGTAAGACATGACCCTATGATTCTTGAGTTTTTAAAACGTATTAAGTTTCTACTTTATGAAAACTAGTAACCTTCTATGCATGATGAAGGTGAATGATTGTTTTGGGTTGAGTTCCTAAAAACATTACACCCTTTTAGGGTTTTGAATGATTCTTCTAAATAGTTGAAATATCAAGATTAAAAACTAAGTTGGGGCCCTTCTTGGATATGGGAACTCAAACCCTCGACCATCATCTCAAGCATAATCAAAAGGTAGAAAAACATAACCAGGGTTATAAGTAATGCAAGATTTTGCACACTTCTTGGGGTTGAGAAAGGTATCCAACTTCTTGTCATGGATTTCTCAAGACCTCGAACAACCAAAAATTTGTGACTTTCTAACCTTAACATAAGTTGATATACTTCTGTAATTTTATGTTTCTAGATGTTAAAGTTTGTTTTGCGTGTGTGGGTAACTAAACAACACTATGGACGTTAACACGACTTTAACACTCTAGGTATAAATCAAAACCCTTCTCCTTGAATAACAGAGTATGAGTACCTGCAAGTAAAAATGTATGGGAATTTGAAACTGAAGGAGATGGAGAAGCCTCTCAGCTTTATGCAACCCTCGATAGACAGTTCAATCCTATACATTGTATTTTGCATGCTCCTAACGCAGTCTGAAAATCACCAATGGCCTTATAACTCCATCTCCTCTATATACACTAAAACGTAGGAACTCACGATTCTACCCTGCATGTCAAGGTATCCCAAGATCATAAATTTTGCACAAAAATTCTCATGGAATCCACAAATCAAGAAGATTATAGTCATTGTGTCTATATGAACAGTGATACTTGCGCAACACTGAAACCCACCCGATATGTGTGAGTCTGTATGAACAACTCGATTTGATAAAATTGGAGTTGTCTATCATTGCTAGATTATTAAACTCTTTAGATCCATATATCACGAGGGTATGTAAAAACATGACACTAACACACTACTAATATAGGTAAAAAAATACAATCTAGTAGTTAAACAATGCATATTGAGTTAGCACTATGCGCGGTACTATCATCTTGTCTATACAAGATGCTCTGTGCATCAACTCAATCACCATCCTTTCAGTCTAGGAGGGGGTTATGCATACAGTTTTTTCTCCACTAGTGGAATTTATCTTTTAAGAACCCCTTAGAATGCTAAAATCATGGCCAACCACCAAGCATGTGAATCCTACTCTTTTTCAGATATCGGAGTCCAAGCCATGGTCCCATCAATAAAGGATAGAGAAAATGACACTCTACACTTTACCATGTCTCGGTATAATGATTTTTTTCCTCATCTTTTATCAATATGAACCAAGAAATCTTCTCATCTCTTAACTAGTTATATTTAGCTGGAGATCACCCTGTTCACAGCATAAGAGGGATGAGCAAGTCATGAGATGGGCAATGTTAAAAAGAGAAGCAATCGCGGACATGGACAGTGTTACAACAAAATTGCAACAGAAGGATGAAGGACGAGGAAGGTTTATGACTTTTCTCACGTTAGTTTTAGTTTGAATGGAAAAACTATATACTTACCATTTAAGAGGTACTTAACTAGCATAGGGTGAAGATGAAGTCTGCCCTAGACTCCCCATAGTTTAACCTTATTTATGATGGCTTCCATTCTCAATATCAAACCCAAAAGAATTCACAGGAATTGAAGTGGTGAGAATCTTCTACAAAACTCTAAAACTCTATGCTAGATTCCCAGCCACTAATGTTTTCTCCTCGTTGGTATTGATGGGCAGGAATGATGAGAAACCGATAGGAGAATGCACTGGCGATGCTTAAATTTGTTTCCAAGTGTATTCCCATCTACCATTCCTTTAGGATTTAATATTCAATTTACATAATATACTACTTTTAGATTTGAAAAGCGGCAAGCATGGGATCCTCATTGTTGCGATAATTATTTTACGACACTTTTGTTGGGTAGTCACCTTACCTGGGATTCTTTCCTGAACAATAAACTAATAGTCTCTGTATTTTGCACTCCATGTAGTCTTAGAATACCTAAATATGTTTTCTTTGCGCTAAGTAGAATCTACTGTGTATTGATTTGGCCATAGAGACAAAGCAGACAATTAGGCCGCCAATTGTTGGTTTTCCACTGTCAAATATCTAATAGCATAAAAACATAGTAAATTAAGATAAAACATGCATACAGTTTATATTGTAAGATAAAACATTGATAATTAAGCATCCCTAAACAGTGACAACAAATATTTCAATGGGTGAAATTTGAAATACCACAGCCAATGTAGGAAACTTTGACGCCGCGAATGTTACACCTGACTTCGGATTTAACCCATATTGTTTTCAATATGCCCACCATTTTCTTGCTTGCAACTCTCTCGTACCTCTCTCTGCTCCATGACCAAACCGTCGAGTCTTTCTCTTGTTGCATGAAGGGAAAATCGGTAGTGAACTCAGAGGGACGAATGCTGACTCTTCTCACGATCCCAACGACCTCATTTCTAATTAGCATCTTGCTGGATAAGGCATCCCATTTCTCGACTGACCGAATTTGTTCTGTGCCAAAAACCTTGCCTGCCTTGAGGGGAACGATTTCCTGGAAGTTGTGCCCAAATCGAAAGTGAAATGTGCTGCAATTAAAATAATTGAAAGGAGGAAATTAAGCATGATGGTGATTATGATTTTACCCGATATCATATATATCCGAAGACTCTGCCTCTGGTGTGGAATGAAGCCAGTTCTCTTGTTGTGAACAGAGAAGTGTTATGCATTTTTCCCCTTGATCTCATTATCAATGATGCTAGGTAACTAATTAAAACCCAATTTTTAATGTTTCATTTCCTCAAACTATACTTTATACTTATTAGGTTCCTGCTAAAGTTTAAAGCTTTAATTGAAATTCTTAGAAGCAGAGCTGATCTTGAGAACAGAGATGAACGATTCAACATCATAATAGGAGACCTCTGAGATCCTATGGAAGGAGGTCCTTGTTATCAATTATACACAAAATATTTCTATGAGCTTGTTCTAAAACCAAAGCTGAGCCATAGAGGAGTGTTCGTTACTCAGGTATAACATCACAATAAAATCTCTCAAATTATTATAGAAACTATTTCTTGACAGTCATCTTTTGTTGCCTCGTGCCTTACATTAATTAACAAGATAAAGAATAAGTTGGTAATAATAAGGCATTCTTCTAACAATACTGTAGTTCTAGGAGTCTCACCAATAATTGTAGTCGACTTCAATTTGAGGCTTGAGTTTCATAAACAGTTCTATTGATTTAGTTTAAAGTTCTTAAAAATATCAAGTTAGAGGAGCGGTTGATCTCCTTACTCATTGAAGTTTCTAAAATCAGTGTGACCCTACCAATAGTGTCATAGAAGTCTTCTGTTAGAATTCGACATAGCTACTGCTCATAATCTTTTTGATTCCGACAATTTTTCCTTCAAATTTAAAATCAAATCCATGGAATCGCCTTCAACTTTCGGGAAAAGAAATTTAATATAAATATCTAGAATCTTAGGGGAATGTCTGCATGGCAAGAATTATTTTCTATGCTTTGCTTAATTTTTCAGAATTGGCCATGACTGTTTCGATTAGCTAATTCTTAATTCAACTACTATATCCCTTTGGATGGACTGTAACAGGTTGGACCCATGGGCATATTAACGCACATGGAGCTATTCTCATCCATATACAACACGTTAAGACAGATTTTCAACTACCCAAGACCTCCTCTGATCTTTTTTTATTTTCTCATGTATTAACCATACTTCATAGAAATTGATCAAATCAAATGAAACATGTGATTGAAGAGATGTGGTGGAAAGCCATGCCATAAATCAAACCCTTCTCTTCCACAGAAATAAAATAGTTACTGTATACAAACTTTTCTTTGTTTTAATTTTAGGGGGGTTTGTTATGGAGTAAACTACTGAACCGATCATTTGCACCAATCGGACGACATGGCTCGCATGAGCGGTCACATCCGACGTTGCCGACCATCCGATCGGTCAATCTGTTTGTTATATTTAAAAGTTGGCAAAGTGCTCTTAGTACAAAGCTAGAGAAACATTATGTTATCAGCATTTACATATTACATAAAATATTTATATGTTTTTGGAAATGTCAGTTTCTTTTACCTTGGATTTTTAATTTATAAAGTATTATCATTTAATAATGTCAATGTCTTTTAATTTTTCATAAAAAAGCTAAAAGCAAGTTGTCTATATTAGGATCAGATTTTCATGTTAAAACGTTTTACAACTATGGTGATTGTACCACGTTGACCTCTTTTCTATAAATTTCATGCTATTTGATGATGTAATTTTTTGTCGATCACCATGGATTATAATATCTCCACCTAATTGTACAAGTGGGTCGACCCCACAACATTTGGCACTACCAACAAAAAATATATCGTCTATGTTTTTATTATGGTTATAATGTTTAATATATAATATAATGTTTAGGTTTAGATCATTTATAATTGACATATATTCTATGTTTTACAATCTTAAAAGGAGGGAATATGCAGTATTGCTCCTGCCTTTTGGTTATAAGAGAAAAGTCTCACTTTCAATTAGATGAATTTTGAGTTCTAAAATCGGTCTCCTAAGAGATATAATAAAATATTATTAATTAGTCATTTTGTGAGGAATGTATATTTACAACTCACCTCCATTACAAAACTATATTTGATTTAAATTTAAAAAATGTTTATAAATAAAATTAATGAAAAATGTTTTTTTATATGAATAGAAATAAAAATACTTTTAATCTATAAATGTACAAAAGTAAAGTACTTTTAAAATAAAATAAAGTAAAATATTTTAGTTTTTTATTATAAATTTTAAGTTAAACTTATTTTAACATTAATAATATATAGATATTATTTAGTTTAATCTATATTTATTAAAACCTAACCTAATTATATTTATTGAATAAATTTGAAATTTATATACGTAATTGTAAGTTAAAATTTAAACAAATGAATATTAAATAAATTGCATATCATGAATATTAATTTAACTAAAAATTAAACATACACTTTTAATATTTAAAATTAAAACTTATACAAATTTACATTCTGCAAATATAAAAATATATTAAAATTAAAATTTTAAACTTATAGTCAAAATCCGGTAGAGAAAACGGTCAAGAGGGGTTTCATTTGCTTGGTGGCCTAGCATCAAAACTCGTTGCTCCTTGAATGTGACATTTAATGTTATATTCTCAAATTAAGTATACGTGGTTTGAAATTTTGAATGAGAGTTTTTGAATTTAAGTTTTATTTTTAATATGAATAATATATTATATATTTGGTCAAATCTTGTTAGCTCATTTGATCAAGGGAGGGTGACCTAGGTTCAAATCCTTTTTGGGTGAGTTAATTGGGAGGTGACACCAAATAATCCAACATAGTTGAAGGTTACTGTGGCCCAAGATAGGTGTGATCCGTGGATGATTTTGGTGGCTTAGATGCCACTCGGTTGCGGTTACTTAGCCAATGGTGGAAATGCACTGACCCCGAGTGATGAAAATTTCTTACTATATATATATTCAAACATTTATTATATAGAAAAGTATTTTATAAGTAATTTACTTTATAATTACTTTAGAAATAATAAGTATTTAGATTATTAGTGTTGTAGATTATGTTATAGTAGTGTGATAGATGATGTTTATCTCACATCCCTCTATACAACAAATTAATAGATTTAAACGTCTTCAATGACCATGTGCCCAGCTCTAATCATAGACCTTTAATTATAACTCTCAATATTTCCATGCATAACGATCCCAAGGAGAAAAACTATCATTGCCAAAAACACTTGATCTTTGATAAAAATAAAGCTGACATTTTTCTCCATGATCTAAAAAATGAATTGTTTCATTTATCTTGTATGAAGAATATAGAAAATATATACCATAATTTTGCTACAACCCTCTCATCATCCACTAACAAGTTCTCTATTGAAGTCTCAACTAAAACGAGTGATAGTAGAGCCAACCATTAGTATGATTAAGAGTGTAAAGATGCGAGAAAAGAAATTAATCAAGCTACTATAGATTCGATAGTAAAAAAAGGACAAGATAAATCACTACAAATCCTTAATTAAAAATAAAAAGGCATTACCTAAGTAAAAGGAAGGAAAATATCCTACACCTCTCCAAGGTAGCTCCTAAGAAATTATGGATGCAAATTCTAACTCGCAAAACAAAAGAAGACAATCAATTTCTTTAAAAGATTAGAATTCCTATCATAAAAATATTTATGAATCCCCGGATATCACAAAGAACATTCAAAGCCTTCTTACAATGAAAGAAGTTTGATCGTTAAAAGACATAGATTTTGGGGTTAATCACGTAGCAAATGGAAAATCCAAAGACATCGAAGGCTACCAAGTGTGTTATACCAAAATCCTGTCACCATCATGTGATAAGACCTTTGACATAACTACTTGCCCTGAATTCCAGCTTCTGGAGTGAAGGCTAAATGGTTTTTTATCAGACTGTCATACAAATTCCCAGCACCGCGCATGCCCCTTTGTCCAAGAGAGGTACCCCTGCTCACACCACCTTTCATCAGTTGTCCACAAGCGGTGCCACTGCCTGTTACCCTTGGTCCATGGACGGTTATTACCTGAACCGTTCTATCATAGAAGGAGAAGCACAGTACCCTAGGTAAAAAGGGAAAAAGAGAATCTTCTCGAGGCTTCTAGATGGAAAGCCTCGAGATATCCCTTATCCCTACCATTGTGTGTTGGTTGAGCTCGAGATCCCTCATCATAGGATCTTAGAGGCCACATCACCCACTAATTTCTCAACCATCTCTATCCATTAAAGCCCTATAAATATGAGCTCATAGCCATGGTTGAGGGGAGAACATTGAAGGTATTGTTATGATGTTGAACTTATTCTTGGCCCAAGATCATTTGGAGAGAGCATAGAGAGCTAGAGTCAGAGCTTTTGGGGATGAAGAGTTGGTTTCATGGAGATACATGTCAACACTAAGGCTTGGATGTAAAATTCTCCATATTTCTAATGCAAGTTGATTTTCTGTCCCGTATATATTGTTGATGTTTGATTTCAGATATATATTGCTAGATTCCTTAGTCACTAGCATAGATTAGTAGATCATATTCTGGTTGCTTTGATCTGTTTCATGTTGAACTCTTTTGTAGGTACACAAGTGACCTATCAAAGCCTTGTATTCCAGATATCTATAGAATCTAGGGAGAGTTATCAGCCTCTGTGATCTATTTGTTCTGGATATGAACCATTCAGACCAACGGAACACCTTGCTGTCCGCAGGAGGTGAAATATTTCGATCAACAAATCTGGCGACTCTGCTAGGGAGTAGTTGTATTCAATTGTTCTGATCATCCTCAGTCTGCAACTCTTGTCTGAATCCAGGCTCCATTTTCTACAACTCTTTACAGTCAGATCTACTTTCTGATTTGTATTATTTGGGTTTGAAATTTCTAGATCTGTTCAGATCTGAGTCATTTCGGTTTTTTATGCTCTATTACCACTTTCAATTCGACAATATTTACCTTGATCTAGTCTTTTTTTTATCTGATCCATCATTATGTTTCTTGTTTTGGCCATCTACAGAGAACCACGACAATGCTTTGTACGAGGAGCAGTGCCACCACCTGAACACAGTGGGCAGTAAGTGGTGCCACCACATGTATCTGGCTAGCGAGGAGCGGTTCTGCTTTGGAAACGCTCTTACAACACCTACGAAGCATGGTACCAAGTAGGGATTAGTCCAAAAATCTTTCTCCTCCTTCTTTTTTTTGTAAAAAATTGGAATTTTCATTACTTTCAGTTCTGTTATCAGGCTTGTGTTATTGAATCTAATGTGTGTGGCTTGCTGCTTTGATGGTTTAAGATTGATTTTGAGTGGAATTTCAAAAATTTGTTTAGTATTTTTTATTGTTCATCCGCTTCTTTCTTGTTGGTTGTGCTTAAAGAAGGATTTCTTGTTTTCTGAAAGTTAGGGTGTTCATTGAACTCTCTTTTCGTTGCATATACTGAAAGAAGAACACTAGATTAGCTTCTAGATTTCATTTCTTGCTTGCATAGTAAACTTCTTTTTCTTCCCTTAAAAAAAGAAAAGTTTTGCTTGAGATTAGGAGATCATATTTGAGCGTTGGATTTGGGTTTTCAGATTGGCTTCATAAGCTTTCAGGACCTTTATGATCTTTCATCTCTCATGCATATAGGACTATCTCGATCAAAGTAAAAAAAAATGGTAGTTTTAAGTTAGATTTGATTATGTTCTTAAGAAGTTTGAAAAGTTAGAGTGCATTGGCATATAGGTGTGCTTGGTGTTGTTATTTTAAGAAAAGAGATTCTCACCCTTCCCATTTTCTTTTGAAAAGAAGAATTTGGTTTGTAAAAGTGTTTGCTTGTCTTTGATTTGGTGTTCGTGACTGTTGATTGGAATGATTTTTTGGTTTTGAAACAAACAGAAAAGACACTCTCTTCCCTCCCGTAAGTAGGCATATTGAACGGTAAAGTGAACATTTGCACAAGCATATTGCATGGTTTTACTTTTCTATTAGAACATCATGCATTCACCTAACCGTACAATTTAAAATTAACGGTAGTTGTAGGTTAAAATTTACGTAGTAACTTGAGTGATAGGTTAGAGACGTGTTCGGGCATCATAAAACATAGGAGCGATCGTTATATGTTAGCATTACATTTTGGGACTCGCACGGTTCTTCCACGTACCATCGGTATATCAAACGACCTTTCACATACCCTTGAGGTATATAGAAAGGTACTTCATGTACTCGATTGTATATCAGAAGGCCCCTTGTGTATGGTTATGCATTAGACAACACTACTACCGATTCGAGCTCCCACATACCTTCAGTATATCAGGAGACCCCACTAGGGTACCTTATCTATCTGAGAAAATCCCTTTGGCCATCTTGTTTGGAGCCATACATCGAAAATAACATACAGGGAGATTACTACACACATACCCTCAAGGTATATCATGAGTGGCACCTGCGTGACAATCCTACTGAGAGACCTTACTTTTGAACTCCTGTCATTTTAAGTCTGCTTGTTTTGACCTATAGTTTGAGTAGGGAAGTATTTTGGTGTGTTTTTTCTATATTTTTAGACCCTAGGTTAGATAGGAAATGTACATACTAGCTGAGTTAAGAGAGTCCAGGAGAGTATGAGGCTTGCCACCCGATTTTACTTCTGTTTCAGAAGAAAATCCAATGGAAGCTATCGACCAAGGAGCTACTACCACCTCCCAAGTGGGAGATAATGTGGTGGTGGAAAGTGGAGTAGCATATTCTTCACACTCGCCCCCCTTGGTCCAATAGCATTCCCGAGAGGATTCATCGTTCCATCCTCCCACGGAAGGTCATGTTGACGATACCCATCCATATTTTGGTCCTAATGCTCCTTTTTGGGAGACACCCATTGGACAGGCCATTGCCTCATTTGGCACCCGTGTAAGTTCTCCTGAAAGTGAAGAAGAACACAGGCAATACCTTGCTGCTATCATCCATGCACAGGAGGTAGAAAAGTAGATTGACAACCTATTAGGCTCTTCACCAGTTTGTTCCACATTCCTTCCTGTGGGATATCGTTCACTAGCTAATTCTATGAGACCCATTGAACCGATTATAGATCATCCATTAACAACCCACAACCCAGGTCAAATTTCCACCCCTCTCACCTCCTATGTTATGTCTGTTCCAAATCCTCCCAGGTCTTTTGCATCTGGGGCCCAACCTTCAATTCTTGTTTCTTCAGTACCTTTGAATGCCGAGGGGCAACCCCCAGCACGACCTACGTTATCTGAGACCGGATTTGTACCTAGTCAAGAGCAGACCTCTAACATAGAAACATCTACAATTTTTGTCCCTCCCACCCACACTAATGTGGTAAATCCCCCATCTAGTTCAGGTCAGCCCTTAGGGGCACAACCTATTTCCATCTAGTATTCTAGTGGAAAAGGTTATCAACTACATGTAGGTAATCATCTATCTAATCCTACTGGAATTCCATTCCCTAGCAACACTTTTATGCCATGGGGGAAACCCAACTCGTCTTACATGCTAGCCATGGGAGGGATACCCATACATACTGTCGGAGGTGTGGGAGGACCACCTTACGGAGGTCCTCCCCTTGGGGGACCTAATGGTACTAAAGGGTCTAGCGGTCCTCCTCATAGCTCGGGGGTCCTAGTGGTCCTGGGGGACCTAGTAGCTTTCCTCCTTATGACTCAAGAGGGTCTATTGGCCCTCCACCTAGTGGTTCCAGTGGCTCTAGAGGTTTTCCACCTCCTGGAGGTTCTGGAGGGTCTGGTGGTCCGCCTCCTGGTGTTCCTAGTGATCATGGTGGTCCTGGTGGTCCTGGTGGTCCTAGGGGTATTGGTGGCTCTGGTAGTCCTCCTCCTGGATGCCATGGTGGTCCTAGCGGTCCTAATTCCAGAAATCAACCCCCCATGGGAAGATTTCCTGGTAGTTCTTCCTCACAGTAACCTGTTTACCAGTCTGCCTATGGCCCTACTGGTAATTATATGCCATATCAATATTACGAGTATGTGCAGCCCAATAGACAATTACCTTTCCTTGAAACTTTAGACTTGCCTGAATTGTCCAAGTTGATTAATGATCCCATTCAACACAATCCCTTGTGGCCTCCCATTCTGGTAAAGCTACCATTGGATATTCCAAAATTTGATGGGAAGCAGGGTGAAGATCCGCAGAACCATGTTATGACTTTTCATTTGTGTTGTTCTTCGAACTCACTCATGGATGATTCCATTCAGTTATGACTCTTTCAACGAACTTTGACCGGTACAACCGCGAAGTGGTATATTGAAATCCCACAACATTCGTTTGTGGATTTTAGCTTGTTGGAAACCGTATTTCTTATGCACTTTTAGCTCCCTATTCATTCTGAAACGAGCACTGATATTTTAACTTCTCTACGACAGAACACCTCCACCCAAATTTTTGATCATATTCATGAGTGGAGAAGGTGGAGAAGGCTTATTAAGGCCCCTACTCCAGATCAGTTGTTAGCTGATTGGTTCACTAAGTCCTTGTTTCCTCCTATTTCCTGAGATGTGGCCATGGGTGGTGTCGTTACTGAAGAGAAAGATATTATTCAGGCTCAGTACCTATACTTGGTCTATTCCCAGTCCGAGACTCTTTATGACCTAATTCCTCAAGCTCCTCACCCCAGCATTGACCCTGCCAAGCCATCAGTAGAAGTACTTGTTGATGGTATTGTTGGTTCAATCCAGTCCCCATCCATAGCAAAATCTGCCAAGCAAAACCAAACTGCTACTCCTTCAACTCCCAAGGTTTCTACCAAGGTCAATTCTATTCATACTACTCAAACCTCAGGTAATAAAAAGAAAGGTAAAAATCGAAATAAAAAACCTGGAAACCAGCAGGAGACCCCACAATCAACCAATAATGACAACAACATAGGGAAAAGGAAGGATAAATACCCTTGTCTATTATATGGTGGTGACCACTTCTCAAAGGAGTGTCCCCGTCAGGACGAAATCTCCCAGTTTTTGAAGTCTAATCCCGTACCTGCAGTACTTACCGATCCCTTTCCCTCTTAACAACAGCTGGTAGACCACATGTCGAACTAGGTTAACTCTAGCTCATCGAAGGAAATTCGTATGATGTCCTTAGATACCATCCATATGCAAACTTGAAGCCAGAATTATGATAAACCCGCATATAAGAAAGAAGATCAATCTTCTTCAGGGAAAGCTCCCTCTACTAGTTCTCCGGAATCCTTGTCTATTGAGAAACCTACTCTCAACATGATTTTGCACCCACCAAAGAGTAATCTTCAGAAGGCTATCTGTAATCCCAATGCCTGAGTTGCTCAATTATATAATGTGGTTGAAGATATCACTCAGGCACCTTGTGCGATGTCTACCTTAGAGTTACTCCAAAGTTTCCCTACACAGTGCAAGAACTTGTTGACCGCATTAGGAGTTGTAGACCCGGATAACACTAACTTTATTCACTTCAATGTTGAGAACTATAAACCTAGATTACCACATAAACTTGCTTTTCAGATAATTACAAATGTAGTGGGAAATAAAGTCTTTTGAAAGGTACTAGATAAAAGAGCTTCGACCTCGGTGTTATCTCTGACTTGTTGGAAAGCTCTTGGCTCTCTCGATCTTGTTACATCACCTACGACCCTTAAAGCCTTTGATGGACAGGGTTTCCAACCCCATGGCTTCATATCAGCCCTTGCAGTCGAACTAGGGGGGGAAACCATTTCCATCCAAGTAGAAGTGGTAGATGCCCCTCTGGATTATAACCTCCTTTTAGGAAGGAATTGGTTCTATGCCATGAATTTTATTGCTTCAACAGTATTTCGAACGGTCTGATTCCCGCATCTCGGGAGAATTGTTACCATTGACCAGCTTGATTTCTGTATGCCAAATGTTACTACTTCCATGGCTAATAACATCCCCATGTTAGGTCAGTCCCCTCCTCCTTACCAGTCAATTGGGGTAGGTATGTTCAAGGATTCATCCCTTATGTGGATTTTTCCCTCTACTCCTCCTAGCACGGATACCGCGACAATACATATGATTGCCTCATTTGATATTGAGCCCCAGCGCACAAATGTTTTTGATTCCACCTCGTTGAGCCCACATGAAGCTATGTATGACACCATTCAAACTTGATCCAATGATCACACTGATGACATTCATTTAGTGGCTTCGGATCCTTACCATTTACCGTACTGATTAGAACTTTCTCTTCCGGTTCTAGACTATCTCTCCAAGACTTTTCCTTCTGATGATTCCATTATAGAGATCATGAATATAGATGAGCCCATTTGGGAGGATCACCATCATAGATCCATGTTCCTCCCCCATACCAGTTCGGACAACCATGATTTTGCATCCTTGTTTCCTACTGATATTGTCAACGTTCCACAAAGTCCTATATTGTTGCAAGATACAGATTCTGAAGGAAGCCTTTGCAACATTACTCAGACGAACCCAATTGACATATCAGCCAGGCCTAATGTTATTGAGCATGTTCATGTTGGGCAGAACTGCTCCACAGATGAATCTGAAGCATATAAGGCAATTTTTAAGGAATTTCGTGATATTTTTTCCTGGTCCTATGAAGAGATGTCAGGGATCAACCCTTCCATTGTGGTCCAGTAGATTAAAACTTATCCCACAGCTAAACCTGTCAGGAAGAAACTTAGGAAATTCCATCCTAGGAAGGGCGTAGCTATTAAAGTTGAGATTGAAAAACTTCTGAAAGATGGTTTTATTTATCTTGTACCTCTGATGGAATGGGTATCGAACGTTGTCCCTGTCAATAAAAAGTAGGGCACCATTAGAGTCTGCATCAACTTTAGGGATTTAAATAAATCTTGTCCCAAGGACAACTTTCCTACCCCGCACATCGATCAGATTATCGACAACTGCGCTGGAAGTGTCATCTTTTCATTCATGGATGGATTCTCCAGCTACAATCAGATTGAGATATTTCCCTCCGATCAGCATAAGATGGCATTCATTTTCCCATGGGGAACCTTTGCATATAAGAAGCTACCTTTCGGCTTGAAAAACGCTGGAGCCACATTCTAGCGTGCGATGTCCTATGCATTTCACGACATTAAACATATTGTTGAACCGTACCTTGACAACCTCCCTTCTCATTCACAGTGACGGGAGGACCATCCTGGCCATCTTAGAGACATATTCATGAGATGTCGTCATTATAATATACGGCTCAATCTACATAAATGTGTTTTTTGCGTTGAGATGGGATGTCTACTTGGCTTTGTGGTATCCAAAGATGGCATCTGGATTGATCCTTTGAATATTTCCGCTATCATTAACCTACCAGCCCCAACCAACATCCTTGAACTCCAAAGTTTGCAGGGGAAGGAAAACTTTCTCCGCCGTTTCGTGTGCAATTTCGTTGAGAAAACACACGGTTATATGCATCTCCTCAAGAAGAACACTCCATTCTTCTGAGATGACTAGGCCCAACACGCCTTTGATAGTCTTAAGTATGCTCTGACTCATTCACCCGTGATACACCCCCCTGATTATTCAAAGGATTTTCTCTTGTATATTGTTGCCTCTGCTACTACCATCACCATGGTTTTAGTGCAAGACAATCTCCACGGTCAGGATTATGTGATTTATTATGCCAGTAAGAATCTTATTGATTCTGAAACCCATTATTCACATGTGGAGAAGCTAGCTTTGACCATGGTCATTGCTGTGTAAAAAAATTCATCACTACATTCTGCTTCGCACTACCAGCATATTGGTAGACCAGAACCCAATGTACTACATTCTGACTCATCAGGTACTCGGGGGTAAGTACTTCTGTTGGATCGTCATCCTTCAGGAGTTTGATCTCAAGTTTGTCAAGGCTACATCAAAGAAATCCTTGGTTTTTGTCGAGCTTATATGTTACCTTCCTTGTGCTACCACGGAATCTGAGCCCAGTGATTCATTTCCAAATGAATTGCTATTCCTAATTAGCACTACTGATACTTGGTATGGAGATTCGTTAATTTATCTCCAGACCCAGTGTTTTCAGTTGCATCTATCTCGTGATGATCATCACCGCATCTGTCACCACGCGAAGTACTACCTTATCTTGAATGATACCTTGTATAGACGTGGGATTGACTCCATTCTCCGATGATTCCTCACTCATGAGGAGGCTGAAGACGTGCTAAATAACTGCCACTCTGGAGCATGTGGTGATCATTTATATGGGATGGCTACAGCCTAGAAAATCCTTCGCACTGGCTATTTCTGGCCTTCTGTCTTCAAATACT
Organism: Pseudotsuga menziesii; assembly: GCA_001517045.1. Lineage (NCBI taxonomy): Eukaryota > Viridiplantae > Streptophyta > Pinopsida > Pinales > Pinaceae > Pseudotsuga > Pseudotsuga menziesii. The sequence continues at coordinate 127,027 of LPNX010528795.1, forward strand.
GACATGAGGTTGTTAAGAAATTCCCACCTTGACAACATTTTTATCCCAAAAAGTGCACCCATCCTGCTCCGCTTCACCCCGTCATTGCCATTGGCCCTTTTTCCTAATAGGGGATTGACTTCATGCATTGTAAAACTACCTCAGCCGGGGGGGCATGGTTACATCATTGTAACCGTGGATTATTTCACAAAATGGGCTGGGGCCATGCCTACATATGCAGATGATGGTAAGACTACCGCTCTCTTCTTGTTCAATCATATCATAGCTAGATTTGGAGTTCCATAGTCCATCGTCATTGATCACGGATCTCATTTTCATAAACAAATGATGGAGGAATTCAGTGCCAAGCTAGGTTTTCGCCATGAAAACTCTACGATGTATTACCGCAAGCTAATGGTCAGGTAGAGGCCATTAACAAAGTTTTGAAAACTATGCTTCATCAAATGGTTGGAGATCATAAATCCAATTGGAATCTCATTCTTTTTTCCGCTCTTTGGGCTTATCGAACTTCCATGAAAACAGCTACTGGTTTCATGCCATTCCAACTTGTCTATGGACTTGAAGTTGTCTTGCCGATCCAATGTCAGATTCCATCTTTACAACTCGTCGTCGAACTTCTCCCAGACACTTCCACAGAGGAAGCAATATTTTTGTACTTAAATAACCTTGATGAGACTCATAGAGATGCTTCCTTGGCTAATGAGGCACATAAGAAACGCGTCAAGGTGCAGTACGATAAATACGTCCAACCTCGTGTTTTCAACAAGGGTGACCTAGTTTTGACTTATGATCAGAGATATGACAAGCTAGGAAAGGGTAAGTTCGAGTCCATGTGGTATAGACCTTTCATTATTTCCAAGGTGTTAGAGAAAGGAGCCCATGAGTTAGTTGATTATGATGGGATCCCTTTGGGGAAACCTCGCAATGGGTTGTACCTAAAAAGGTACTATGCCTAGGTGTTCTTGGATGGTATCTTCTATATATGTATATCGATTGACTTTCAGTGTGCTTTCAGTATTTTCAAGGTGGTTTTGAGTTTTGGTGTCCGCATCTGTTTATACCTTGTTTTGGTCATGCAGATGGATTTCTATGGCTTCGCTGATGGTGCTTGCTGTCACACCTTAAATATAGCCTCGACTGCTTAGGTTCTCTATTCCTCAGCCGAATATTTGGTCAGTTTAGGAGTGGTTTGCTTAGGTCCCTCTACTAATAACATCACTGAGTATGAAGCAGTCATTGGTCTTCTGACTGAAGCTACCTCCTAGGATTTCCGTGATCTAGTAGTTTTGAAGGACTCTCAGCTCGTGGTTTGTCATTTAAACCATGTCTACACCATTATGAACCCGGTGCTCCTCCGCCTCTTCCGGAGGGTACGTTTGTTAGAAATATCATTTGGAACCATTACATATAGGCATATCCCTAGGGAACATGATGTAGTTGTTGATTCATTGGCTAATTACATCCTAGATTGGCATATTGACCATTCATGATGTTAAATCAAACATGGTACAATGTAAATAAACATCTAAAGACACATAGAATTCATAGAAAATGCATTTTTTCCATTTGAAACGTATAAACACCGTGTAAAAGTATGTATATATATATATACGAAAAAGTTTTACAAAAAATATAGGTCCCGAGACCTCATCTAAAATAGGTAGGCTTTCAGGCAAAATCATCTTACAAAAATCCTGAAGCTATCAGCTTTTAGTATATATGTCTCATCTACTAGTGGTGCTTGTGATAGCATATCACTGCTAGAGCCACCCTACATAATAGCCTACTGAATCGGCCTGGTACTCCCATCATAGATCTCTGATATCTAGTCGAGAGGTCATATATGTCTCATCTGCTAGTGGTGCTTGTGATAGCATATCACTGCTAGAGCCACCCTACATAATAGCCTACTGAATCGACCTGGTACTCCCACCATAGATCTCTGATATCTATTCGAGAGGTCTTCTCCAGCTCCCCAGTGATATCATCACCCTATGGCATGAAGCGAGCTCTGGCTCGCCTGTCTAATGGAGATGCTCCTCCAAGCCTCGCTGCTCCAACATCTGCATGAAGACAAACAGGTCTCGTCACTTATCATAAAAAATATAAAACATAAAAAACATAAAAAAAAATTCATCTTTAGGGTTTCTTGTTTCTTACCGATGTCACCCCACTGCCCTCCAGGTGGGAGTGGTAGGTCAGAATCACCTGTAAAATATGTGCCCACATAGGCATAGTCCTTGACCATGAGCATGTAATCCCACAACCATCTGAAGAACACATCATCGAAATTCACTCTACCCCTACCTGCTCCTGTGCGAGCCATGACTTGGACCCACCTCAACATGTGGGGGTCCCATGCTCTCAAACTCCAAAAGGTCATCTGGGGCCTCATCTAGGGGACCTGCTCAAAGAAGAAACAAGCTAAGATGGAACCAAATCTAAATTGCTTTAGCTCTCGCTACTGACATTTAGTCAGCTGATCCTTGAAGATTGGAAGCAATGCTTCCGCCAAGTTGAACACCGTAGGTGCCATAGCCTTTAGGTCATACAACATCTATGCCCTGGAATCCTGATGTACACCCTGGCTCCCTGCCACCCTCTGCATGGTGAATAGAACAATCCGTAGAGCCCTGTCTATCACTGGCCTAATGGGGATCTTCTTCCCCAATGTGTCTGTACCTGGTGCATAGTGTCGATCTATGAGCTCTCTGGTGGTAATTTCTCCACCATGGGAACCTGTCAGTGAGATAGGGACACCCCGTCTTGATAGGCCAGTCAGAAAGTAGATGTCCTCTACCTCCACTGTAAGTATATGTTCCCCCATGAAACACTGTTGTTCTGGATTCCACATTCTTAGTATGTGTTCCAGTAGTCTCTCGTGGGACACCATGCTTGGTGTCTGGAAGAACTTTAAAATCCCATAGTTCCAGAGTGTGGCAATACAAACTATATTCCTTTCAATAGTAGCATCTTTGTCATCATGTGTTCTTTCCTTCCATATCACCATATTTTGGAAGCCTAGACCTGCCAAAAACGACAATGGTATGTATCAATATCATCCTTGAGTCATTGCAAATCAAAAGAATAAGTAAATTGTTTCTATATCATTGGTTTAACTTCTCCACGGCTGGCACTGCATGTGCCCCATTGGAGACAGGTGGTGGCACAGCCTGTCCACCATATTCTTGGCACAGTTCTTGGGTGGTACCACCTATCCCGCAAGAGGTAGCCACGGCGCCCACAAATTGGATTTTAGGGCTTGCAAAATAGGCCTAAAACCCTACCAAATCCCAAAATAAAATCTATGAAATGAAAGATAAGGGTCTTAGCTATTACCTGCAACTGATGAGACTAAAAACAGACGGTGGAAACTCTCGATATTAGCTATGGAAGATCTGTCTAAAGAAATGCTCCAAGTGCTCTCTGCTAAAGGTAAATAGTGAAATGTTTGATTTTTTACTATTTACTTTCCTTATATAGACATTTTTTGGGTCTGACTTAGTATAGTTTTGATATTACATCATGTTTTGGTCAAAATCTATTTGTCATAATCCCTTAATGTTGATTTTGGATGCCTTTAACACTTGTTTATGAGTCGTCTGCAGGTTGACTTTAGTAAAATCTTTGGAAAGTTTGTTTATGTCTTTTTTGTACTTTCACAAAATGGAAAAGGTCATTGAGTGTTTATTATGACACTTTGTCATGCTCGTTAAAATCTAGTATCAAAGTTCCGAGTCTAGTTCAAGTTTCTTTCCAGGCTCGTAAAATATGACATTGTGTAAAGAAACGTCATGGAGTCTTCTTTTCACATCTTCTTTTAGACTCCTTAAACATGAAAAGATAGTCAAGTCCATTTCTGAATCTTTCCAGGCTTGTAAACAGTGACATTGTGTAAAGAAACTTCATGGAGTTCTCTTTAAACACTTTTCAGGCTCCCTAAATACAAAAATATTGTCGAGCGATCTTGTCTTCTTCATGTTCATTAAAGTATTTGAAGAGACGTCCGTCCGATGGTAGGTTATCTCTTTCTCGATTCAGATAGGATTATTTACAAGAAAGGAACACTCCAGCCAATAATGACTGGAAGAATTCTCTAAGGTATGATTTTATACTTTTTTCGGGCCTTAGAGACTAAATCATACGAAAAAGGACCCCCATGGAGTCTTCTTCCATATTCATTCAGACTCTCTAAACATGAACGATACCGAGTTTTATTTCAGTGGACTTGTTAAATTAAACATTGAGAGAACCGTTTTGGGAACAAAACCCTCTTCTCTCAGGTTTGAAAAACATATGAGACTGGACTTGTCTTCTGACAAGCTATATTGAGTGTTTGTTACCCTCTTTGAACTCGTAAAACCAAAAAGAGGCACTCATTGATCATGATGGGGGAAATGGGAAAGGGAATCATTTTGCAAATAATGGAAGTTGTTTGTCGTTACCTTTAAACATGGCACTTGTCTGCACAATCATGTCAGTGAATTGGTTATTCAGCTAATCTCCATGAGGATCCACTTTCATGATTCATGCCAATCCTTTGAGCCTTTCAAAAGAATGCATTTTCCACTATTGCATTGTGTATCTGTCCTGTCTAGTCATGCTACCAATTCATTTTGTCGTGCCACTCGATGTTCAAAGGAGATCTAAAGAATTCTTACCTCTGCAGTATACACAGCTTTTGTGTTAGTATCTTTGTGTCGGTCATATGGTTATTACATTCACATCATTCCAGAACTATGTTCCAAGTTTTGTGTCGTCGATGTGGGACTCATCATGGCCCTCCTTCGATGAGACTATTCCCGTTGACATTAGCTCATCATCCAGGAAATAGTCTTAGAAACAATATTTAGTAACTTGAGATCTATATGCCTTAATGATAGATTCCCTTACTCTCGACATAGGTTCAGATCATTGACCTTTGATCGATAGAATCGACTGGGTATTTGACATTAGGACATTTACTCACACTCAATAGATTGTACTAGAGTACCTTGGGAATTGTTGACATTAATGGTGATATCCCTCGCACTTGTTAATGGTTCACATCATTGACCAGTAATCAAGTGGTTTATACCATGTTTGACTTCAGATCATTGTAATCACATGGATAGAATCGTACTTTGTGGAAGATGAGACGAAGACCCTGGGCATTTTTTTAAAAGCGCTCATTTCTTTTTCCCTAGGTTGCGATGGAGTTTTGTATATCTAGCATGGATTCACATTTGTATGGTCCTGGCTATGCTCAAATTTGTGTCTATATGACATAGATATATGTTGTATGTATGGTAGCTATGTCCAAGTTTGATTCCTCTATCACATGGATCTACGATGTATTCTAGTAGCCATGCTTGTTTATTCCATGCATGGATCTACCTTGTATTGGTTTGCAGCTATGAGTTTGGTTACTTGTGTCTATGAGTCAACATACTAATTTACTACAGATGCCTACTTGAATGCATGCTCCAATCAAGACAACATTTTCATCTCCTGGCAACGACTTGTTCTCAAAGCTCTCATTTATCGTATCACTCTAAGACTCATGATTTGGGGGGCATCCTGTTATACCAAAATCATGTCACCATCATGTGATAAGACCTTTGACATACCTACTTGCCCTGAATCCCATCTTCTGGAGTGAAGACTAAATGGTTTTTTATCAGTCTGTCATACAAATTCCCAGCACCGTGCATGCCCCTTTGTCCAGGAGCGGTACCCCTGCTCGTACCGCCTTTCATCGGTTGTCCACAAGCAGTGCCACCGCCCGTTACCCTTGGTCCATGGGTGGTTATTACCAGAACTACTCTGTCATAGAAGGAGAAGCATGGTACCCTAGGTAAAAAGGGAAAAAGAGAAGCTTCTCAAGGCTTCTAGATGGCAAGCCTTGAGATATCCCTTATCCCTACCACTGTGGGTTGGTTGAGCTTGAGATCCCTCATCCTAGGATCTTAGAGGCCACCTCACCCACTAATTTCTCAACCATCTCTATCCATTAAAGCCCTATAAATATGAGCTCATAGCCATGGTTGAGGGGAGAACATTGAAGGTATTGTTATGCTGTTGGACTGATTATTGGCCCAAGATCATTTGGAGAGAGCATAGAGACCTAGAGTCAGAACTTTTGGGGATGAAGAGATGGCTTCATGGAGATGCATGTCAACACTAAGGCTTGGTTGTAAACTTCTTCATATTTCTAATGCAAGTTTATTTTCTATCCCATATATATTTTTTATGTTTGATTTCAGATATATATTGCTAGATTCCTTAGTCACTAGCATATATTAGTAGATCATATTCTGGTTGCTTTGATCTGTTTCATGTTGAACTCTTTTGCAGGTACACAGGTGAACTACCAAAGCCTTGTATTCCAGATATCTACAACGTCTAGGGAGAGTTATCAGCCTATGTGATCTATTTGTTCTGGATCTGAACCATTTAGACCAGTGGAACACCTTGCTGTCCGCAAGAGGTGAAATATTCCGATCAACAAAGCGAAAATCTTCAAAATTGGAGGGCTTGTCCTCATCCGGCACATCCACAAACTCTTTAATCTAGCAGCCAATCAAGGGTTTCCTACACCTTAGACCAAAAGTCTCATTATTTCTATTTTCAATAGTGGTGATTAAAATCACCCCTCTAATTATTAGACTATTATGATTAGCCCTCTCTTAGATAAGTTATATGGTATTATCTTAGAAAATAAGATCAATGATTGGCTAGAAATGGAAGGTAAGTGGGGTAAAGTCCAAGCAAGTTTTAGTAGCCATCATTCAACCACAGACCGCCTCATTACACTCAGGATCATTGCATAGGAATGACGTAATAATAATTCTGACCTATTTTGTTGCTTTGTGTATTTTAGTAAATCTTTTGATACATTGCCGAGAAATAACATATGGAATAGGCTATAGGAGCTTAAGGTTCGTTTTGAGTTTATATTTGTTGCAATAAGGTTATACGAAAAGTTCATTTCCAATTTTAAGAATAACGAGGGGTGGACAATGGATATAAATTGTAATATTATATTTAAACAAGGTTTCCCCCTCTCCCCTACCATTTTTGGCATTTACATTGATAAGCTAGAAAGGTGTTTAGAAGAAGTAGGTTGCACCGATATAACCTTAGCTAATATAGTTATCATCCTCCTACTTTATGTCGGTGATATTGCTCTTATAGCAAGGCATCCTTCTAATATTGATAAGCAATTAAGAATTCTTAAAGATTGTTAATGCCAAAAAATTGTCCACATAGCTCTATATGGTCCAAACCATAAATATACATCATAGTCCCACAATTAATCCCTCCATTTTTACCTTCACAATTAAAATTCCATCAAAATTCGTCCAAAACATTATTATTCATTCCCCATAAATACAAGGAAGTTGAGCATTTATTGCAACATAACCCCACTCTCTCCAAAAAGGACCAAAAACCATAAAATGAGAATGGGTCAAAACCATGGAAAAATACCATGCACAATAAAATACCATAGGAAACAAAGTCATTGGATCATCCTATAATTACATTATGAAGGTCTCCCCACAAACACTTTCAACCTTTTCCCAATTTTCTGTCACTCACTTTCCTCATTTACCACACCTTTTTCCACACTGTCTCATGTTGCACATTGATTTTTCTCAGTCTAATCCTTGGTCCGTTTCCTGATGACAACCCATTTTTGGTGATAAACGAAGACGAGGATCATGGGAGCCTATGGAATATTTCCTCAAGTAGTTTGCAGTGGCCCACCTTAAAGGTATTTTTGTTTTGTTATTGCATTAGTTAGTTAAAAATATAAATTGTTGTTATTGCTTGTTATAAGTTGAGGTTGAGAAATCCCTTTCACCATGAACTCTACCATTCGATCTGGTTGATCTAGGGTAGGTTCTTTTGTACATGGTATGGGATAAATCCCCACTATAGTTTTGGAGACTCCACAATCTCGATTCCCTTGGATTTTGTTTTTCCAGGTGTTTGTGTTGGTTTGTTCTACTTGGGTACCTTTAGTCATCACATATATGACCCCCTATTTAGAATATCTAAACCAATATTATCATAGTTCCTACCCCCCCCATCCCAAAATGACATTTTTTCCTTAAGAAAACCCTAAGTTATGTTTGGGTCGCACTTATCCACTAGAAAGTTGTGACCTGGGTTGTACCTTTTTGTCCAATAAGCGTGACCTAGGTCACGCCTTTTGCCCCAATAAGTGTGACCTGGAACAAAATTCTATATCACACTTGTATAGGCTTCTGAAGCAATCCCTGTCGCTACTCTGACCCAATTTTGTGTGACCTAGCATGCATAAACCCCTGTTTTGTGTGACCAGCATTTTTTTGTTGATTTTATACCCCGATCACGATCCTTTTACAGTTCTATGTGACCTCGACCGCACCTGTTCAGCCGACATGTGTGACCTGTAGTTTTTTCAGTCCTTTGAGGTGTTTAAGGCCCTTTCCATACCCCATGTCTATGTTACCCCTTCCCCGATTGTTTCCTTCCAGATCTGATTCCTATAATCCCCTGGTTTGTTTTGCGGTCCTATTTTCCTTGTATGTGAGCCCCCTTAGTTGAGCTTGGTAGTTGAGACCTCCTGTGTGATTCCTATAGTCTTTGAAGTTCCTTATGCGCTCATTTACTTGTGAACATTTTTTTTTCTAGAATAATTAGGTGTTTTGAAAAATATTTACTTTCATTTACTATTCAATTTTTTTTCATCACATGCGTCTCTAACATGAGAGCACTAGGTTTTAGAAATTACACTTTGCTTGTGCACACATATCACACCCTAAAGTAAAATGCTTGGTTCATGACCCCAAGTTGAGCCTAAAATTTAACTTAACTCTACCAACATTGTAACCTCATTTGAGGACCAAAACAATGTTGTAGTTAAGATAGGACACTGGGGATAGGCATCCAAATAACACTCCTATGTCACTTACATCTGATATATAGTTTTTGTCTTCTATGGATCCCAAATCCTCCAATATTTATTGACATAGACATGAAAATTTTATCAGGGGCCCTCCCGCTCTATGGGGGTAATACACAACAAATGGGTTCCATAAGTTACGGTGGAATACCACACCCCATTCTCTACTGAAGGCTAACCCTTCATAGTCCTCCTGGTGCATGTTGAGGAACATATCGGGTGTCGAGGACTGTTATAATAATCAACCCATAGTATTTACCCACTTAGACATTATTTCATTTATTTTTTCTTATTTGCCTAGTCCATGAGTCCCACCATGTGCAAGTTGTCAATTG
>LPNX010528795.1:140196-162815 GCA_001517045.1 Pseudotsuga menziesii
CATACAAAAGCATGTATGAGCTTCCATTTGACCACTCTTTATCTTGCCCATGCGCCCTTGCTAATTCGTGGGGTCCTTAATAGATTTGGGATCAGCTTTTTACACCTATGGGGGATTTGCCTATTTTGGGTAAGCCTGCTTTATGCTAGATTTGGATGCTTCCTTATGCATTCGATTTGCTCATGTATTCTATATATTCAGCAGCCTATGTTATTATAGGGTTGGCTATTGTACACTAAGTTAATATAATTTTGTGTTACAGCTCCATATTCAGTCTCCATTGTTGATAATTTTGCATGATCAATTGTTAATTGTTGTGGGTGAAATTAATCTAATGCAGGCCTAAATTTCTACAAGGAACAAAGGGATAAAGTGCCAAGAAACCATCTCGGACGTGTCTTGGATGAGGTATCCTAGTTTCCAGTCTATTGGGGCTCATTTACCCAAGGTCCCTCTCGGTAGTAAGATTCTCTTAGCCTTTGGTTCTTCCATTTTGAATTGTTTGAATGTGGATTTGATGACCCAACAGAGGATACGATTTGTGACGATATTCCATCTTGTAGCTAGGATATTTCTTGCACTTATACCCCAGAGTTAAGTGCATCATTTTGTTCATAGGTAGTGTTGCTTGATGGATTTTGGGATTCTTTGTTATAGAATCACATGTTGTGATATGATGTTGCAGTTCATTTTTAGATACAATTTTTTGGCTAGTGTGCCAACATTTATCAGCTCTCCTTCTGCACACTCAGTTGTAGTTGTAATTTTGAGTTTTTTTTTTCACACCATTGATCCTTCATTCATCATAACACAATGATCACATCATCATTTCTCCACCACGCTACTCCTAGAGACTAAGGGGGAATACCTCTAAGTTTTGTTCCTTGAACCGTCATCATCATATCCATATTCGGTGTCATTCACCACCTTCATGTCCCTACACTGAATTTGAGACTAATTTTGATTTCTATCCATATGAACCTACCTTATTCACTACCCCATCTATCCCGATGGTTGGTGAACCTCTAAACCCCTTTCATGGGGGGATGGTTGATAGTTGACTTGTGACCACTCCACTCCTCATACTAGGTATTCCTTTTTTCATACCTACAGGTCCTGGTCCTAGTGGTCCCCTTACCACCGCACACACTATTGTTGGTTTTCTACCCACAAATGGTGGCCCCACTCCATCCACCATGGTTCACACCATACATTCATTTATGCATGGGGGAATTGTCCCTTCTACCAACATTCTAGTTATTCACACCATTCCACTGACTACTCCCATTAACCAACAAGAGGATGGAAGATGATAGAGAGGTAGGAACTGGGGAAACAACCAAACTCAATTAGGTGGCCAACAACCCAACCCTATGAATAACAACAAAGCCCATCCCCTTGCACAAAACCTCCAACATCCACCTCGACCTGGGAAGAACCATCAGTTGTAGACTAACCATCTATGCAGCATTTGTGATATTGACATCCATTATATACATCAGTTCCCCCATATGAATATAGTTTTCCACTTGTTACAAATTGACAATCAATGTGAACCTAATGCATCCTCTTCCATAGACAAACCCAGCACCACAAGATCCTTCACCTATGGTGCTGTAGAACCCATTACCAAAACAAGTAATGGTTGCAACCCAACCCTTAATACCACAAAATATCCCACCCACTTCTGTAGGTCAACCCATTGATCTTGGAGTCCGTAACCTTATGACATTGTCGTCTCATGTTAAATTAAAGACTCAAAGAAACCAATGTGTCTCAACCACAGAAGTCATTACTCCCTCTACGGCATCTACCTCTAACATTATTAATATGGCCTTACATTTGGCGAGACCCCCCATAGACGGGACTACCAAATTTTCATGGTTCCCTTTGTGTTTTGTCATGAACAACCCTACTGTTAGATATTCTCTTAATTACAGTATCGTTGATGACTCAGCCCAATATCCCTCTACCATGTCCACTATGGAAGTCTTCAGAACTTATCCTTCATAATGCAAATATTTTCTATCCTCTTTAGGTGTCATTAACCCCTACAATTCCAAGTTAATCACTTTCTACTTGGATCAAGGAGAACCTCAGAAGCCATCATCCATAGCCTTCCATGTTCCAATCACTATTGTTACAGTGGATTTTACCACACATGGTGGATCACACCTTTATGGCCTTCCATGTCCCTCTGCAGACTCTTTGGACCCCATAGACCATTTTTGTACCCTTGATGTTTCCAAGATCATCCCTAAAAACATGCCTCATTTTCTCTATGTGACTTTTAAACCTATTCTCGTGTGTATACGCATCTTTGACCCTCAAACCCACGTACATCAAGATGTGTGCAAAAGGCCAAATATTTTTTGAGTTTTCCTTGATGTGGATCCGAGCCACTTGTCTCTTGGCCTTCCATATTCCTTGAGATCACTCGGATTTGACCTTCAATTACCCAATTGAAGCACTATATAAGGAAACCTTTGGATACATTCAAAGGGGACGAATTGAAGAGCAAGAAAACTATAATCCATTGTTGCCAAAGCTTATACTTGAGTCTAGATCCCTTTATCCCTTGGAGCACTTTGTGTTCTTCCCAAGATTTCCATTGCTTGTGAGCTTACTATCGAGAGATGGAGGATTGAAGTTGTGGTTCCCCAAGCCATAGGAATTTTTCTCCATAACAGAATTGGCGACCATACAAGGGATGTTCTTTGTTTTTCTTTGGGGTTTGGCGGCACAATGTGCTTGATATTCTTGACTTTCTCTTTGTTTCTCCTTGTTTCTATGTTGCATTTTATAGTATGTTCATCCATTGACACTCCCCTTTATTGTTTTGACCCTTGGCATACTTTTTACCACTGTCTTCTCTATATATGCAGGTTTTTGGCCAAAAGTCGCATACATACACAGATTTTTGGCCAAAAGTTGCTTATACATGCAGGTTTTTGGCCCAAATCCGCATATACATGCAACTTTTTGGCCAAAAGTCGCATATATACTCAACTATTCTTTAAACAGTTGTGTACATCCTCCCCTTCGGTGAGTTTGATATTGTGGAAAGTTGTTGGGTGGGTTATGAGTGTGGTTAGGTCTTCCTTGGGTCTGATGTTGTCTGTTGGATGCTTCTTTTGTGACTAGAGACCACTTTTTCATTGTTTTTTCTTTGAAAGTAGTTTTAGTCATTTATCCTTTTTGTTTTTCCATCAGTGCATTACTCTTTTTGTCTCGATGTCTTATTGGGCTTGTGTTTTATACTTGCTGCAAAGACTGAGAGTTTTAGATGACTTTTATTTCATTTTTCATTCTTTTATATTGAAAAATACAAGGTAGTTGAATTTTTTGCATATGGATTTGAGGAGGTACTTGCATTGGATTTCTTGGATGAGAGTTTTATTTAGGATTTCATATAGGAATGATTGCATTGGCATTCAGAAAGGAATATATATTTATGCATCTCATGTGGTGGCATACCCTATTTTTCATTTGACAAAGATTGCACTTAGCATTGTTTGTTATGGTGTGCATATTTACCTCACTACTGAGTCATAACTTCATTAGTTGCATGACCATTTCCCTTTGAGTAATTAAAGCCAATTAAAATCAATGCATAATAAAATGAATTACATTCTTTTATTTTATAGGGTGCATCAACAAGATTAGGTTTTAGAGTCTTGGAATAGTTCATTGTGAGCTAATTCTCCAAGACTAATAAACAACAACAAGTATGTGTCTATCCAGGTGAGAGTGTGAAATCCTTGATATAATTAGTGTTTCTCAGGACGCTCCTATTACATGGTAGTTAAGCATGAGGCAATGCACACGATTGTGATTGGGATGACTCCTGGTCACTTTCTATGAGCACAAGAGACATTTCCAGGATTGTATTCGTATCTGGGGGCTCTTTCGAGAGTTTTAGGCTTTGCTACCCTTCCCATATGGTCGATCCCACCTGTGACTATCCGCCTGAGCATTGGTTATATTGAGGTGACCTTAGTTTCCTTACCTATGTATCACAGGGGGTACTTGTAGAGGTTATTCTGTGAGTGTCCTGGCTAGGTGGAGGTCGGACAGCACAGTCGCTTTATGCATTGAAGCTGAGGGCCACTATAATTGGTTATATACCTCCACTTGTATTGTATGGGAGTTTCAAGCCTCTCCTAAGTGAGACATACCTGCTGCATTTGGGAGCTCACATATCCTCCTCTTTGTTTGCTTGTATTTTGGCTGTAGATTTTCTTAGGAGTGCGCTCTTTTTGTGCTAGTTGGCCTTTGGGATCGTGGTTACTTGAGTATATTTATGCTCTCTTGAGTTCAAGTCCTTTTATTTTTTGCATGATTGGTATCCTATCACCCATCCTTGGTCCTAGTACAGACCCTGGTGTCAGACTTGGGGGCATCATAGCCCCTTACCATGCTCATAGATTTGGGAATGGTCATATTCCATCCTCTACTCCATTTGTGGAGGATTTTATTCCCTTCACTTGGTCTTTACACCAGTGGTCACCCTCATGGGGGTGGTAGTGGATACGTGAACATTGGGTCTACACTTTACATTCCCTTTTATGGCCCATTGTCCACTGCATTGTTTCTTTTGAATTTATTTGTCATGATCACTCCTCCCTATTCCCTATAGTTTGGATTCTTTATTGAATATTTTGGGTTGTTTTGGACTAATATGGTTGTCATGTAGGGTCCAATTTTTGTACATTCTCTCCGAGGTTTCAACCCATTCGTTCCTATTACAGGTATCATGTCTAAACTGGCACATAGGTTAGGCTTTCACATCCACTTGCATTTTGCATGACCTTATCATTGTTTCATTTTAACCTTAGGTACGAACCCATTCCATGGTATCACAGAACCTTCATGCTGTTGTTAGAAGTGGTACTATGTGAATGGTAGATATTTCCTATACATGGGTGCCCTAGTTAGCTGCTTTTTTGCATTTGGTGCCATGCTGACATTTTTCCTTTAGGGTGTGGGAGTCCTTTGTATAGTATCGCCATGAATTTGCACAAGAGCCTCATACTCCTCTTGATCTTTTTACTGGCCTTTTTTCCCCAGGACTCCCTTATGTCAAGTTGTAATTGCATTATCATGAGTTTTTCCTACCTCATTGAGCCTTATGATGGCTTCCCTGACTTTGATTATCAGCTATATAGCCTGAGCTTGTCTCATGTCTAGCCATGCAGAGCCATTTTATATATCCTTTGTAGCTTGATTCCCTATTTTTCACCGGGAGGGGACTTTCCCCCGAGTGTCATTATCCTACACATGTATCCTTTCATTGAGCATAGGTATGTTACACTGCTTGGAACTAGTTTCTTTGCCCCTTAACACTCGTCTCCTCCTAGTATGTAACTATACAGCACTTTTATTCTTTTTCAATCTTTTCAAAATATTTGAAAAATTACAAAAAATAAAAAAAACAAAAAGCCAGACAAGAAAAGATGTTATCTATGGCAGCAGTTGAGTTGTGTCACCTTCGAATAGAGCAGTGTATATTGCATCTGTTGGTTGGGTTAATAATTTGACTTTAGGAGTTGTACTCGTTCCTCTGAGTTTATCTCCATTGACTAGTTAAGCTTCTAGTCCCTATGGAGCCTCTGTCGATGCCTCCTATGTCGCAGAGATGTCCCAGTTTTGTATATCGATTCTATGTTTCCTACATTCAGTCACCATTCACCTTTATTCTCTTGTTCGAAGGAATTTGAAACCTAAGTCGTCCATTCCTCAATTCTATTAACTTTTCATGTCGAACATTCCTAGTACTGATACTGGTTTGTGCACATTATGATCGAGTCCTTCCACATTATACAGCTTTATTGAGTACCTCGTGTTGGATGATGGGGGATTCCCTAATTCCCTCATTCCAGTGGATTTCATCCCATCGACTTCAGATCATTTATTCTGGGATAGGAATCTAGAGTCATTTTGAGTGCCTTGAGACTCACAACCATTAGTGGCAGGTTCTCTCGCCATTGACAGTTTTGGGAATACATCAATGTCCCCTAATCGATGGATCCTCTCAAGTGTTTGACCTCAACACATTTATTCACATTTGTTAGTTTGCACTCTAGTACCTTGATTCCCATTTTCATTATCGGTGGGTGATCTCGCGTCTGTTAACGGTATACATCAATGACCAATAATCAGACGATGGACTACTATGTTTGACCTTGACACCTCTATTCACATAGTAGGAAATATACTCATAGAAAATTATGTAGAAGACCTTCTGGATTGGTCGCATTTCATATATGCTACCTCCTTGATCGTGCCAGTGTTCATGAGATTTCATCTCTCGTGACTTGATTCCAGTATATGTCAAATGTTTCTAGCCATTATGGAGATCATGATCCTTTGTATATATTCATCATGGAGATTCTGATCTATTTATATTGTACATGGTGATGACCACACATGCCATATTTTGTATCATGCCTATTCATGGCCATTGTACTCTTATGTATCTGGGACTACTATATGTACTTGTAGTTATGTGCAGAGTTTGATTATGGTATTATATTGTTGGATGGTTGGTTCTTCCACCTGGTTCTTCATCACTCCAATTCTAGGATGGACTTATAATGTATTTTGGCCATCGTATCACCCCTCTGACCTCACACATTGGGGGGCATCTGTTACAATGGATTTTACCACACATGGTGGATCACACCTTTATGGCCTTCCCTGTCCCTCTACAGACTCTTTGGACCCCATGGACCATTTTTGTACATTTGATGTTTCCAAGATCATCCCTAAAAACATGCCTTATTTTCTATACACGACTTTTAAACCTATTCTCGCGTATATACGTGGATTTGACCCTCAAACCTGCGTACATCAGGATGTGTGCAAAAGGCCAAATAGTTTTGGAGTTTTCCTTGATGTGGATTCGAGTCACTTGTCTCTTGGCCTTCCATATGCCTTGAGATCACTCAGATTTGACCTTCCATTAAAGCACTATATAAGGAACCCTTTGGATACATTGAAAGGGGAGGAATTGATGAGCAAGAAAACTATAGTCCACTGTTACTGGATCTTATACTTGAGTCTGCATCCCTTTGTCCCTTGGAGAAATTTGTGTTCTTCCCAATATTTCCTTTGCTTGTGATATTTCTATCGAGAGATGGAGGATTGAAGTGGTGGAGGCCCATGTGGAGGACTCAGTTTCTCTGATTCGTAGACGTGCCGACAGAGGTTTTCACTATTGTAATCTTTGTTTTATATTAATAGAAATATATTTTTCTGTCCAATAATGTGTATTTAAATTAGTATTTAATCCATGGATTCTTTTAAATGCTTATATGTTATTGATTATATATTCTAGAGTGGGTCTAACACCATCATATAGAATGCTTGTCTTGTTTGCTGAATGTTGAGAGAGAAAATTGCTAATACAAGTGCGAGTGGAAAAGCTCAACAGGGATCTACATCAAACGTATCGAATAAGGTATGTTTCAATATCCTTTAGTGTTAGATATTTGTTTTCTCTTGCATATGGGAAAGGATTGATTTATGCGATCCTCTTTAGGTGTCGTTGACACCTACGTTTCCAAGTTAATCACTTTCGAATTGGATCAAGGAGAACCTTAGATGCCATCATCCGTAGCCTTCCATATTCCAATCACTATTTAGGATTCGATGATTTGTCGGTGCATCATAGATGAGGGGGAATCCACTTGTGTTATTTTAATCTTTGTTTGGCATAAACTCAAATCCCCAACCCTTCAACCTTCAACCAACGACCTTCGTTCTTACAACGGTCATTCTTCTCAATCCCAAGGTGTTCTCCTGAATTTCCCCATTGAGTTAGCTGGAGAAACTGTGTTTATTGACATAGAGTTTGTCGACACCCAACCTGATTATGACCTCCTCCTTGGACGTAGTTACATGTATGCAATGTGATTCATTGCTTCTTCCTTCTTTCGACTCTTGATGTTCCCTCATGATGGGAATATCGTCACTATTTCCCAATTGATGTATTATGATCATAAAGGACTAGACACCTTGGAGTATTCCTCTCTACCCCAACACCACCTTCGACAATGTATCCATCCCCTCCCTGTATTTTGTTGTTTCAGGCCTATTTACCAACGCCCCTTTGATGTACACCTTTTTGTCCCTCCCACTCCCTCCTTCAATGTATGACATATTGGTTTGTGCACTATCACATTCAGTAACATTCCAACCTCCTCGCAATCTTCATCGCAACACAACCACACACCCTGAGGAATTATTGGGGTCCATTCCCCATCCACACAATCCCCTTCCTCTTTCTACTTTCTCGAATTGTGATTAAATCAGTCATAACTACTCTCAATATTCTAAGATTCACTTTTGGCATTTCAATGTGGTTCCTTGATCCACCCACCCTCCCCCTAACACCACATATCATGTTGACACCAGTCTAACCTATTGAGACGGTGTCACACCCACCTCCTGGTACACAAGCGAATTCTTCTACCGCTACTTATGCCCCCCTCGTCCCATAATACTAGGGGAAAGTCACCTAAATACCTAACATAACCATGTCCACCTCCTACTTGTTCTTTATGCTATGACTACAGCCATGCAACACCAAATTAGCTCAATTTTCCATTCCTTCGCACCCACATGTGCACAATAGTTGAGACCGATGATGATTTAGTTTTCCACATACCAACCATACATGCGATTAAGAACAAATCGCTATGAACCAACCACTTGTGTGGAGTTTTTTTCCTATACATTCATTATTCCCATCATTTCCCAAACTTAGACAAGTACTGGTTGCTCCTCAGTGACCTTCGCAAGCACTCCCGTGAGTCTGAAATCATTGTTCTTGAGGAGATCCGCCATTTGGCCTCTTCCTCAGAAACTGATAACACCATTTATACAATTTATTATTTCAGTTTTCCTTCCCCCTCATCGACCATGGAAGATACCTCTGATCTATATAGGAGATACTTTAACAAAGATGAATAGATCCTTGAAAATGCCACTAGTTTTACCCCATTCCATTTATCCCACGACATGGAGTCAGTTCCTCCCATTGAAATCCAGGTTCCATCACTCCACCTTGCTGTCGAGCTTCTAACATATAATCCACCATTGGAAAAATTCCTACTTATTCTTGAACAAACTCATGAGGACCGTCGTGCTCCTCTCCAAATGATCGAAGTGCCTAAGATGCGGTCAAAGTCCCATTATGACTCCCACGCACACCCATGCACCTTTAGTGAGGGGGAGCTCATCCTCGTCTATGACAAAGCCCATGATAAGGTTGGAAAAGGGAAGCTCAAATCTATGTGGTATTTCCCTTATGCAATCCATCCATTCATTAGCAAGGGGGAATATCTCTTTTCTAGCTCTGACAGTCACCTCTTGAATAATCCATGCCATAGGCTCTACCTTGAGATATTTTATGCCTAATCTGACCAACCTGCATACCCTTGTATCATATTTTTTCTTTCTTGTTTTGCATCATTTTTACCACGACTCTCATAGTTTGATTCCTTGGTTGTTCCGGATGGATCCTACATTTCTCTCCCATGTTGGTTTCACTGATGGTGCAAGTAGATGGTCTTCTAATCTCACCTCGGATGCATGGTTCATTTATTCCTCATCACATGAGTTGATCCATATCAATGGAATGTGTGTAGGAATTGCTACCAATAACCGGGTTGAGTACAATGGTGTCACTGGTCTACTGACTGTTTTCCTTCACTTGGGTATTCATTTTCTTGATGTCTTCTTAGACTCCTATTTTCTTGTCTTCCATTCGAATAATTGCTACCGGATATGTGATTCCTACCTCTTTAGAAAGTTCCTGCACACTAGACACTTGGTTAGACATTTCGAATCCATTTTATTCATGCATGGTCCCATAAGTCTCAATAGTGTAGCAGGCCAAATGGATAATGATGTTCTAGAGTGGTAGATCAATCATCGCATATAGGAAATCAACTCCATCACCCATTATCATATGGGATGATGCACAATCATGGACTCCTTTAAAGACACTTTAGATGCCACATAATACTAGAATAAACGGAAAACTCTGAATTTAGGTGAAAATTAGGGGTACTTCCCTAACTTATTTGAAAATGAAGTAAAAAGATAAAAGATAGGAAATTGAATCAGTTTTCATAATATATAGCAATTATGCAGAGAAAATGTGTGTAGATGATTATAAAATTAGTTTCCGTGAAAGTTGGTTTTCAAATTTTCAGCACATCTTAACATATATGTTTGAGCGGGTCTAGCAATATATGAGATAAATGATATCCATTTGGGATAAAATATTGCAGACATATAAAGGACATATGGGCCTAGTGCAACACTATTTATTCAGAATTTTTCATGAAATATTTTTATTATTATTAATTATTGAAGTCAGAAAAGCTTGAAATTAAAACCTTATGTGTGGGTGCAACACTTTAGGGGAAAAAATTAATGAAATCCTTGATTTCTAAATATAAGATCATAGAGCTTGATCTCTTCTAGTGCACCATATAGTTTTTTTGGGAAATGGTGATGGAAATCAAAAGTTATATAACAAACAATCGATGCATGTATTTTCGAAAACTAGCATGTGTCATTTAGAAAAATAATTATAAATAAATAAAACATAGTTTTGAAGGAAAATATTACATATTCAGAATCGTAAGATCGTACTCTACAATATCCTATATTTTCATAAAAAAATATTGTGTATGTCATATCAAAACACACCATCTAAACTGAGCATATTGATAGAGTTCTAAAAGACAAGCAATAGCCCTAGTTTATTTGTCCTAGCCAATAGGTTCGGTATTCCAAAGCTACTTTTGAACCTAATGCCAAACCTTAATCCCGCCAATTATTTTAATTTTAAAATAACGTATATGCATTATAGCTTATTCATATCACATATGTGATATGAATAAGCTATAACACATATGCGATATAATGCATATGCGTTATAGCTTATTCATATCACATATGCAATATAAGGCATATGCGATATGATAAAGCTATAACACATATGTGATATAATGCATATGTGTTATAGCTTATTCATATCGCATATGCAATATAAGGCATATGCGATATGATAAAGCTATAATGCATATGTGTTTTGTCTTAACTAATTTGTTTTTGTCCTAACGCATCATTGTTCATCACCCTCATCCTCATCATCATCATAATCACCGTCATCCTCATCATCATCATCATCATAGTCATCATACTCCTCCTCCTCATCATCATCATCATCATCATTGTCATCACCATCACCCTCATCAGCTTCATCATCATCATCATCACCCTCATCCTCATCAGCTTCATCGTCACCCTCATCCTCATCATCACCCTCATCATCATCACCACCACCCTCATCCTCATCATCATCATCATCATCATCATCACCCTCATCCTCATCAGCATTATCATGGTCATCATCGTCGTCATCATCATCATCATCACCCTCATCCTCATCCTCGTCATCATCATCATCATCCTCATCCTCATCCTCATCATCACCCTCATCCTCATCAGCTTCATCATGGTCACCATCATCATAATCATCGCCGTCATCATCCTCATCCTCATCCTCATCATCATCATCATCATCATCGTCAACCTCATCATCATCATCACACTCATCCTCATGATCATCATCATCATCATCATCATCATCA
This sequence comes from Pseudotsuga menziesii, assembly GCA_001517045.1. Taxonomy (NCBI): domain Eukaryota; kingdom Viridiplantae; phylum Streptophyta; class Pinopsida; order Pinales; family Pinaceae; genus Pseudotsuga; species Pseudotsuga menziesii. Next base: position 151,869 of record LPNX010528795.1, read on the forward strand.
CCCTCATCCTCATCACCATCATCATCATCCTCATTTTCATCATCATCATCACCACCCTCATCCTCATCAGCCGCATCATGGTCATCATCATCATCATCATAATCATCACCATCATCATCCTCATCCTCATCCTCATCATCATCATCGTCAACCTCATCATCATCATCACCCTCATCCTCCTCATCATAATCATCAACCTCATCCTCATCCTCATCATCCTCATCATCCTCATCATCATCCTCATCCTCATCATCATCATCATCATCACCCTCATCCTCATCAGCTTCATCATGGTCATCATCATCTTTTTCAACCTCATCATCATCATCACCCTCATCCTCCTCCTCCTCCTCGTCACCCTCATCCTCATCATCTTCATCATGGTCATCATCATCATGATCTTCATCATCATCATCATACCCTCATCATCATCATCATCATCATCACCCTCATCCTCCTCCTCCTCATCATCATCCTCATCCTCATGATCATCATAGTCATCATCACCCTCATCCTCATCAGATTCATCATGGTCATCATCATCATCATCAACCTCATCATCATCATCACCCTCATCCTCCTCCTCCTCCTCCTCATCATCATCATCATGGGCATCATCATCATCATCAAGGTCATCATCATCATCATCATCGTCATCATCATCATCACCCTCATCCTCATCACCATCATCATCATCATCATCCTCATCATCATCATCATCATCATAATCATCACCCTCATCGTCATCAGCTTCATCATGGTCATCATCATCATCATCATTATCATCACCGTCATCATCCTCATCCTCATCATCATAATTTTCAACCTCATCCTCCTCCTCATCATCATCACCCTTATCCTCATTATCATCATCATGGTCATCATCATCATCATCACCCTCATCCTCCTACTCATCGTCATCATCCTCATCCTCATCATCATCATCAACATCATCACCCTCATCATCATCATCTTCATCATGGTCATCATCATCATCATCATCATCATCACCATCATCATCCTCATCCTCATCCTCATCATCCTCATCGTCAACCTCATCGTCATCATCACCCGCATCCTCCTCCTCCTCATCATCATCATCACCCTCATCATCATCATCATCATCACCCTCATCCTCATCATCATCGTCATGGTCATCATCATCATCATCATCATCATCGTCACCCTCATCCTCATCATCATCATCATATTCATCATCATCCTCATCATCACCATCAATGTTCATCATCATCTTAATCGTCACCATCATCCTCATCATCATCATCACCCTCATCCTCATCATCATCAACCTCGATCCTCCTCATCGTTGTTCATCACCCTCATCCTCACCATCATCATCATCTTCATCGACACCCTCATCGTCATCATCATCACCATCCTCATCATCATCATCATCATCATCATCATCATCATCATCATAATCCTCATCCTCATCATCATCATCATCGTCACCCTCATCCTCATCCTCCTCCTCCTCCTCCTCCTCTTCATCATCATCACCCTCATCCTCATCATCATCATCATGGTCATCATCATCATCATCATCATCATCACCCTCATCCTCATCATCATCACCATAGTCATCATCCTCCTCATCATCACCATCATTCTTCATCACCATCTTCATCATCACCCTCATCGTCTTCATCATCATCACCCTCATCCTCATCATCATCAACCTCGATCCTCATCATCATTGTTCATCACCCTCATCCTCACCATCATAATCATCTTCATCGACACCCTCATCCTCATCATCGTCACCATCCTCATCATCATCATCATCATAATCCTCATCCTCATCATCATCATCATCATCATGGTCATCATCATCATCTTCATCGACACCCTCATCGTCAACATCATCAGCATCCTCATCATCATCACCATCATCAGCATCCTCATCATCATCACCATCATCATCCTAATCCTCATCCTCATCATGATCATCATCATCACCCTCATCCTCATCATCATCATCATGGTCATCATCATCATCGTCGTCGTCATCACCCTCATCCTCATCATCATCATCATAGTCATCATCCTCCTCATCATCACCATCATTGTTCACCATCATCTTCATCGTCACCATCATCCTCATCATCATCATCATAGTCATCATCCTCCTCATCATCACCATCATTGTTCACCATCATCTTCATCGTCACCATCATCCTCATCATCATCACCATCCTCATAATCATCATCATCATCATCATCCCTCATCCTCATCATCACCATCACCCTCATCCTCATCATCATCATCATCGTCATCATCATCATCATCATCATCATCATCATCATCATCATCCTCATCCTCATCATCAGTGTTCATCAGCCTCATCCTCACCATCATCGACACCCTCATCCTCATCATCATCAACACCCTCACCCTCACCCTCATACTCATCATCATCATGCTCATCGACACCCTCAATGTTCATCACCCTCATCCTCATCATATAGATAAATGTAAATTGCATATATTCATTGAGCACTAAATCACATATGCGATATATCTCATATGCACTAAATCGCATATGCAATATATCGCATATGCATTATGGAAAACATGTAAAAACCTGCCCATTTATTAAAAAGATGGAATTCAATATCACATATATGATATATCGGAGGTGCGTTATATCGCATATGCGATATGTGTTTTATAGAAAATGTAGGGTGGCATCGTGTTCGCTAGCTTTATTGTATCAAAAGACATAATTCGTCTGAACCCATGCATAGAGAACTATTCGGCATGCAATTTTTTATCATTACTTACATAATTCCATAGCTTTGTACATGTTTGGGAGGATTTCAATGGGGAATGTACGTAATAGAGGATGAAAGTCGGCAAGGAAGGTGCTTACACCAGAAGAAGTAGAAAATAAAAAACAAAAAAAGGGAAGATTGAAGAAATCGTCAACATTCATTACATGAGAAAATAGTTCCCATCCCCCCTAAACAGATACCTAACGTAGAGGCTGAGGAAGATAATGCAACATTAAAGGAAGCTGGTTATATGGAAGTTGATATTATTGATCCATTAGTAAACGAACAATCTTGCGAAGAGTTTAATAATTATGTTACTCCTGATGTAAATGTGACTCAACAACAACCATGTTCAGTGGTTCAATCTCCTAATCAAAGTTGTGCGCTGGTAGTGGTTGTAAACGTCACTCCAACATTTCAAACGACAAGAAATTTTGCATCAAAATGAAAGAGAACTCCTAAATGAATACAAGTGGACGAGAGCAGATTGACTTCCATGGAAGGTAAGGTGGCTAAACGCACTATCCTTCGTCATTCTTCTCAAATAATGAAACAATATTTTGATAACAAATCCGAAGCCGGTAAATGCCAATTGTTTTTAGCTTTTCTTAAATCTAGAAATATGGCAACTGTTAGAAGAAATTTAGGCATAACAACAATGAATAATATCGAATCAAGTAATCAAATTGTTAAATCTCTTGCTGCTACATTCACATCGATTGGTAAAAAAACTCGTTCACAAGACTGTAATGTGTCTCATCGTGTATTAGCTGAATCAATTGTATGTAGATCCACAAGACAATGTTGTTTACTTAACTGCACATCACAAATTGTTCCTTTACATCCAAAGACACTTAAAAAATATTTAGTAAGAAGATACAACCTTGATGTAGAGGGACAAATGGAAACATTATGGGCATTTAGCGGTAGGTTGCCTCGCAAAGACATGAAGTTAGTCGAAGAAGTGAAGGGCCTAGTGCAAACATTTTGGCATTGTAACACTAGGCCTTCTTCTAACACAAAGGACGTGTTAAAACATTGTAGGGGTTCTAGAAACACTGAACCTCATGTTAAACATTATCTTGACATGACACAAACTCAATTGTTCGAGATGTTTAAAGTTTCCCACGTAGAGCTCAGGCTCGAGCAAAGATATTTTGAAAAATGCAAGCCTTGGTATGTTAGAATCAATACCATCCAGAACACTTGTTGTTGTAGATACCACATAGATTTTGACCTATATTACCATACATTTGCACATATACGTCATTTTTTGCATCCTAACCATGTGTAGGAATGCTCAAGTACAGTACTGCCAATGTCGTCTACAGATTTCATCCATAGCATAATGTGTCCAAGGCAAGATGGGAAGACACATTACTTAAAACAATGTGTAAAAGTTTCTTGCAACAATTGTGGTCGGTTATGATTATGGTCTGATTGCATCCATGAAAGTGAAGATCAAGCATTCAGGAATGCAATTTCCAAGAAGTAGAACTATTAGTATGAGACATATAAGCTAAATGATGGGAAAGAAAGCAGGAAGATTAAATTGGTGACTTCATAGGTAAATTCTTAAATATTGACAAATTAATATTCATGTACACATTTTTTATGTGGTTTATTGACATATTAATATTCATGTACCAGGTGTGAGTATGTGATTTTATTCCAGAGTTTCATGGAAAGATCCAACAGTACATTCAACATGTCGATATGGCACGGTGGCAAGATGAGCAATTCAGAATATGTCGGGACACCTTGCCTCTTGGAAAAATACTATCAGTGGTTGAATTTGCGGAAAATTACACCCTACAACCACAAAATGAAATTTAAAGTCAATACTATCACTCAGAGCAGGTGAGCATAATGGTGCATATCATGTATCGACATGGGAAAGATAGCAATGAAGAGAAATGTGTGATACTGAAAGAAAGTCACTTGTACATAAGTGACGACCGGACCCATGACATCCATTACGTGCAACATTGCTTTAAATTATTCTATGATCATGTGATAGCTATGGATATACCATTTTATCGTCATTTCATTTGGTCAGATGGTTGTGCTGGACAGTTCAAGAATGCACATGTATTTGAATGATTGTGTTTGTTGCACATAAAATACATGGTGCCACATGTATGGAACTACTTTGAAACTGGTCATGGAAAAGGAGAGCACGATGGTCCTGGTGCATGGATTAAAACTACCCTTCGAAGGGAAGAGATGGAGTTTATAGGTGCTCGCCTTCGAGACGCTGCATCTATAGTCCAATGGTGTGCATCTGTCATGGGATAACAAGCAACAAGGAAACACTTAGTGTGAAGAATATTCTGGGAGGTGACAAATGTGGATCGATCACAAACACCTCGAGTGAACACAGTGCATGGAACTCAACCGTTTCATTCAATTAGAAGCTCAAACAACTCAGCCCTACAAATTTGGACAATATTGAAGTCTTGCTTTTGTAGTTCCTATAGCATCGGTGAATGGGGAGATTGTGAGCATACATATACCATTGATACATGGGATCGAGTGACACTTGGCACCAATTTCAATAGGGTTAATGAAATAGACCATTTGGAAGATGATCAAACACATATTTCTATAGACTATGATCACATATCGGATATCATACAAGCAGGTACATGATTAGTACCTAAATAAGATAATGGATTTATGTATTGTTTACTCGAACTATGTAGAATTTAATTTATGTAGAAATTAGAAATGCAAGACCTTATTTACAAAATGTATTGTTAACTCAACCTATTTCCTTTCGCAGGTCATATATATGCAGTGGTTTCCCCAAAAAATAATGAATGGGGTTCTAACTATTGGTTGGCACGTTGCTTATAGGGGAAACAAACCCTCCTAGAACCTATTACAGATGATGAAAATATTGAATTCCCAATTGTATCGATGGTTATAAAAGGGTATTACTTGACACTTGCAGCACAACAGAAAAGGAAGGGTGGGTATGTATATCAGGATTATAGACCAGGAGCTATTGTATACCACTTCACCAACCTAGTAGTTGGTATAAACATCAAGTTGCGCACACTTGCTCACAAAAATAGGTCACATGTACGATACTTGCTACCTCATATAGAGCACGAAATATTGATGGACACCATCGGCACCAGAGATGATCCAGATGGCCTACTTGTATGAGTGCATTGTCAGGTGCGTTATTTAACCTTTAAAGTGAATTCTGAAGCACAATTTCCATTATTTAGCCTTACTTTATTCCCAATGTAATAAACCTGTGATTGATAGATACCATTCACAGACATAATATTATTCAGAGGATACTGGACACTATAAACACGATCATACAACCTCGAGTGAGTTTTCTATAAATCATGTTTGCACATTTTCATTGGGTTCTCTTTTCTTTCTTATGATGTTACTAATGTCTATCCTTTTGTGTTCCTAGGATACAAACACCATCTACAACACATTGGAGGCGCCAAGAATGGTGTCTTTAGACACCACCAAATAGAGTTCAGAAAATAACAAGCTCTCGAGTTGTTGAAATTTACATTTCTTGATGTTTTTAGTTTAATATACATTTAATTACATTTCCATGTACAAATAAGAATCCAACTAGACTTTCATAATTGCATGCACCAACTAGGCTTTCATGAACACCAATTTGCATGCACAACTAGGGCTGACAAGGTATGAGATGGAACTAGGGTTTAGTGAGCAAAAGGGGAGTACTTGACACTTGCAGAACAAGAAACACATGATCAGCAATACTTGCATGCACCAACTAGGTTTTCACGAGTCACCAATTTTCATGCTCCAATTAGGGTCAAGACAAGGTATGAGATGGAACTAGGGTTTGGTGAGAAATCATGCAAGTTAGGAGAGGGAACTAGAAACACATGATCACCAATACTTGCATGCACCAACTAGGCTTTCATGAACACCAATTTTCATGCACACCAACTAGGGTTGACAAGGTATGAGATGGAACTAGGGTTTGGTGAGCAATCATGCAAGTTAGGAGAGGGAACTAGAAACACATGATCACCAATAATTGCATGCACCAACTAGGCTTTCATGAACACCAAATTTCATGCTCCAACTAGGGTTGACAAGGTATGAGATGTAACTAGGGTTTAGTGAGCAATCATGCAAGTTTAGTTATCACCTAATGAGCCAGTTTAATACTCCAGGCCGCTGGTATTAGACACCCCTCTACAAATATTTCATGTAAGTCTTGTTGTTACATAATCCAAGTATTCAAGTATTGTGTTATTCAAGATCCAGCTTCTTGTGTTGCAGGTACTGTCCAAGTAGTGGTAACACTGCAGTCAGTTTCTTCTAGCAGAGGTTGGAATTCACATTCCTTCTTAATCATTATTTTAACCAGCGATAACCATGATTTTTTGTTAAATCACACATAGCCATACCTACATGAAAGTATTAGTAAAAGTATACATGGGTTTGTAATATTATTATTCATGTTTATTTTTTCATATAGATGGTATAATGTTCCTGTCAAAATTGAGTTATTTGGCATAGGTTGCAAAATTGCAAATATCATATAATTTGTGGTAATTTTTATGGTCACTTTATTCAATTATAATTATTAAGTTATAGAACTTGTTTGGAAGACACTGTAATTCTGTTGAAATTTCAGAGTTTTGTGGATGCTAATATTTTTAACCAAATTTTCTATATTGACTAAAAAAATTTGCAAATATCATAGTATTTTGCCTGTTGTTATCTATTGGGGTATTTTGATGAGATGGAATTAGGCCCATGGTTGAGCTGCCTTATCTCATGATCACATGATCACCAATACTTGCATGCACCAACTAGAAACAAAATATCACCAATACTTGCATGCACCAACTAGGATTTCATGAACACCAATTTGCATGCTCGAACTAGGGTTGAGTTGAGGTATGAGATGGAACTAGGGTTTAGTGAGAAATTTGCAAGTTAGGAGAGGGAGCTAGATACACATGATCACCAATACTTGCATGCACCAACTAGGCTTTCATGAACACCAATTTGCATGCTCCAACTCGGGTTGACAAGGTATGCGATGGAACTAGGGTTTGGTGAGAAATTTGCAAGTTAAGAGAGGGAACTAGAAACACATGATCACCAATACTTGCATGCACCAACTAGGATTTCATGAACACCAATTTTCATGCTCCAACTAGGGTTGACAAGGTATGAGATGGAACGAGGGTTTGGTGAGAAATTTGCAAGTTAAGAGAGGGAACTAGAAACACATGATCACCAATACTTGCATGCACTAACTAGGATTTCATGAACACCAATTTGCATGCTCCAACTAGGGTTGACAAGGTATGAGATGGATCTAGGGTTTGATGAGCAATTTGAAAGTTAAGAGAGGGAACTAGAAAGACATGATCACCAATACTTCCATGCACCAACTAGGATTTCATGAACACCAATTTGCATGCTCCAAATAGGGTTGACAAGGTATGAGATGGAACTAGGGTTTGGTGAGGAATTTGCAAGTTAAGAGAGGGAACTAGAAACGCATGATCACCAATACTTGCATGCACCAACTAGGCTTTCATGAACACCAATTTGCATGCTTCAACTAGGGTTACCAAGGTATGAGATGGAACTAGGGTTTAGTGAGAAATCATGTGCAAGTTAGGAGAGGGAACTAGAAACACATGATCACCAATACTTCCATGCACCAACTAGGTTTTCATGAACACCAATTTGCATGCTCCGACTAGGGTTACCAAGGTATGAGATGGAACTAGGGGTTGGTGAGAAAATTGCAAGTTAAGAGAGGGAAATAGAAACACATGATCACCAATACTTGCATGCACCAACCAGGCTTTCATGAACACCAATTTGCATGCTACAACTAGGGTTGACAAGGTATGAGATGGAACTAGGGTCTGGTGAGCAATTTGCAAGTTAAGAGAGGGAACTAGAAACACATGATCACCAATACTTGCATGCACCAAATAGGCTTTCATGAACAAAAATTTGCATGCTCCAACTAGGGTTACCAAGGTATGAGATGGAACTAGGGTTTAGTGAGAAATCATGTGCAACTTAAGAGAGGGAACTAGAAACACATGATCACCAATACTTGCATGCACCAACTAGGCTTTCATGAACACCAATTTGCATGCTCCAGCTAGGGTTACCAAGGTATGAGATGGAACTAGGGTTTGGTGAGGAATTTGCAAGTTAAGAGAGGGAACTAGAAACACATGATCACAAATACTTGCATACACCAACTAGGTTTTCATGAACAGCAATTTGCATGCTCCAACTAGGGTTACCAAGGTATGAGATGGAACTAGGGTTTGGTGAGCAATTTGCAAGTTAAGAGAGGGAACTAGAAACACATGAACACCAATTTGCATGCTCCAACTAGGGTTACCAAGGTATGAGATGGAACTAGGGTTTGGTGAGCAAATTGCAAGTTAAGAGGGGGAACTAGAAACACATGATCACCAATACTTCCATGCACCAACTAGGCTTTCATGAACACCAATTTGCATGCTACAACTAGGGTTGACAAGGTATGAGATGGAACTAGGGTTTGGTGAGAAATTTGCAAGTTAAGAGAGGGAACTAGAAACACATGATCACCACTACTTGCATGTGCGAACTAGGCTTTCATGAACACAAATTTGCATGCTCCAACTAGGGTTACCAAGGTATGAGATGGAACTAGGGTTTAGTGAGAAATCATGCAAGTTAGGAGAGGGAACTAGAAACACATGATCACCAATACTTGCATGCATCAACTAGGCTTTCATGAACACCAATTTTCATGCACCAACTAGGGTTGAGAAGGTATGAGATGGAACTAGGGTTTTGTGAGCAATTTGTAAGTTAGCCTGACGGAACTAGAAACACATGGCCATGTACAAATCGGAAACCAACTAGGCTTTCATGAACACCACTTTGCATGTTATCACTAGGGTTGACAAATAATGAGATGGAACTACGGTTTACTTCAACCAATTTAGGGTTTGTAGGGTATGATGTATGTTAGTATGGTATGATAAACTAGTATCATAGGGTATTTTAGGGTATGATATGGTATATATTACACCTGCATGCATGACTTAGTGTTAAATGGTACATATTGTTAGTATGTTATGTTATGGTACATGTTATTGTATGTTAGTATCGTATGATGTTAGTGTCATAGGGTAATGTAGGGTATGTTATTGTGTGTTAGTATGGTATGATGTTAGTATCATAGGGTATTGTAGGGTATGATATGGTATATTACGCATGTGCATGCATGACTTAGTGTGATGATGTTAGTGTATGGTATATTACAATGGTATGGTATGTTAGTATGGCATGATGTTAAAGTACATGTTATGTTATGGTACGTTATTGTATGTTAGTATGGTATGATGTTAGTGTGATAGGGTATTGTAGGGTGTGTTATTGTATGTTAGAATTGTATGATGTTAGTATCATAGGGTATTGTAGGGTATGATATGGTATATATTACACATCCATGCATGGCATAGTTTTATGATTGTTAGTGTATGTAATTTACTTAGTGTATGGTATGGTTATGATGTTAAAAAGTTGAGGATAGCCATAATGTTAAAAAGTTGATGAGTCGTAAATTATTCCTTTAAGTATTGGAAATTCATTTAAGTTAGCACACATGCACGAACCACACATATCATTATATCACATAGGTGAACCACACATATCATGTTCCAAGATCAATTCAACCATATCATGTTCCAAGATCAAGTTAACCATATATGTATAAATTTGAACCTTGATTTATATTATATATGTATAGAAATAATGTTACAAAAATTGGCATGCCACATGGCCATAATACAAAATAGTGGATCAAAAGGTACATATGTGTGTACATATGAACAAAAAGTTACATCTATGTATGCCCCCTATACATTTATTCTATTTATCCCCCCTTTTGCTACCACTGCCAGAGTCTTTGGATAAGTGTAGCTTTCTTTTTCGACTACTCACTGGTGATCCGCATCGCTCAACAAGAGGGATAGGTCACATCGGTGGAGACTACAGAAAAACCAAATTTTGTAAGTTAATTTACCAACCTTTAAACATTCTATGTACATTTGTTCAAATTCCAAAACCAAAATAACATTTCTACTTACTGTACAT
>LPNX010528844.1:0-25619 GCA_001517045.1 Pseudotsuga menziesii
TTTTTAGCTTTCTTTTTTCTTTTTGAATCCACCCTCGAATCTCCAGCAATCAAAGCTTGATCTTTGGATGGTTTGATGGTGCCCATCATCACCAGCTTTTCCTGTTCTTGTGTGAGAGATTCCATGAAATCGTCAAGGCTAGGCATCTTCCAGGTTTGAGCTGTGAGTTTTGTGGCATAGAAGGTCAAAAAAAAGACTGAGTAGTCAGGTCCTAGCTTTGAGAGGATGGCCAATACGAGCTGATCATCTTTCTTTTCGATACCACACTGCTTCAGCTGCAAAACTAGTGCTTTGAACTTGGAGAAATATAGCTGTAGGGATTCAAAGCTACCGGGACTCAGAGAAATCAGCTCATTTTCGATCTGATGTCCCCTCATCTCATTTGTCTTTCCAAAAATATCAGAAAGCTTCTCCCATACTTGATCTGGTGAAGTTAATCCATCGAGATGGAAAAGGAGGTCTCGGGAAATACTGAGACATAGGAGGCCATAGGCCTCATCTCTCCGATTGTGCCATTTGATCTTCTCTGCAGCAGCATTGGGCTCTGCTTCTATAGCCATAGTCACCCTGTAGAGGCCTTTCGCTCTCAACAAGATCTCCATCTCTGCTTTCCATTCAAAATAGTTGAAGGGAGTCAAGATAGTTTTCTGTGAATCCATAGCTTTAGAAAATCTGTCCCGGCTGTCAGTAGAAGGCTCCCAGTCTTGATGTCGAACCTGCAAAACAATTTTTGAAGGAGAGTAACAACCTACAATGGATCTGATACCATGTAGAAATTTAGGCCAGCAGTAGATTAATTTCACTCACAACAATTATCAATTGATCATGCAAAATTGCTATCAATGGAGACTGAATATGGAGCTGTAACACAAAATTATATTAACTGAGTGTACAATATCCAACCCTGTAATAATGTAGGTTTCTAAATATATATAATACATCAAGAGATCGAATGCATAAGGATGCATCCAAAACTAGCATAAAGCAGGCTTACCCAAAATAGGCAAATCCCCCATAGGTGTAAAAAGCTGATCCCAAATCTGTCATGATGCTCACGAATTGACAAGGGCGCATGGGCAAGATAATGAGTGGTGGAATGGCAGTTCATACATGCTTTTTCATGGAGGAAGGAGTTTAGGATGAAAGGGGCAAAAAACAAGTTCACCTCACCTAGTCTTGCTTTCCTATGTGCCTTAAAACACTGAAAAAACAGGCAATAAAGCAGAAAAAGTAGAAGGGCACCTAGGAGGCTAGGAATAAAGCAGATTTGATTCCTAAGGCTTTCCCAAGCGCTACATGAGTCAAATATGGCAAGTTTGACCTCTATGGATAGGCAATTAGCAACTTGCACATGGTGGGACTCATGAACTAGGCAAATAAGACAAAAATAAATGAATTAATGTCTAAGTGGGTAATACTATGGGTTTGATTATTCTAACACATGTAATGTATTTCAGTTAGCATATGATGATATTTGTGGGTTATGTAGAAGGTATTAAAGAGGAAAATTCAAGACTGGTAATAATTTTAAGGAACTTTTATCTTTATTTTTTAAATCTGCTGCAAAAACAAGAGTTTTACGAGCTGAAATCAACAATTTATTTGAAATTTCTAAAGATGATTCACAATCGGGTGTTTTGCAAGATAAGGAAAACAGGAGGAAATAAGAGAAGCAAGGGATTTCCCTTTGGATAGTCATGAAAGTTGTGGTATATGTGATTTGAATCATTCCATAGATCACTATCCCTCCTTACCAAAGATGAAAGAAACATATCAAAAATATCTGGGAGCTGCAGCCAACTCATTACAACAGTCATGTCAACCATGGCCTACATGTATGGTTCAAAATTCTATCCCTCCATTTCCTTACTCTCATACTCAATCATTGAATACTCTTCCACCATGGCAGCTATTGGAGCCTCAATTTAACTCTTACCTACCTTACCCACAAGGTTGGAATGGCCTATCTTATGATCGTATGGCCACTCTCCCTCATGCTGCAACACCAGTTGGTCCTTCAATATCAACCTCACAAATCAATCATCTACATCAGCCACATCTATCTTCTCATCAAACTCCTTGGTACCCAACACAATTTCCTGTCCAATCCACCCTCCACCCTAACCATAATAAAGCAGTACAGTATGCTTACAGTGCTGAACTGCAAAATGTTCCTACATTTCCCTCTTGTTTTACCTCACCTACACCAATGCAAAAAGGCTGTGCGTTATTGCAGCAAATCCATATGAGGCCTGAACATGTTTTAGATCCAAGATTTGTAGATGGAGTTTTTTCTAGTCCTCATAAGCAAGCAGACACGATCAACAATATACACGTAATATTTGATGGAGAACAACCATTGGAACCAAAAGCATCATTCACATCATTAGATCTGAAACTCTTATGCATTAAGGAAGATCAGTTTACTAAGGATCTTCATGGTGTCACATCCATGAGAAATCAAGGGAACAAAGACTATATTGAAGCTTGGTTTCAATCTGTCATTGGTCTGCAACATCAATCCATACTTCACCAATTCTTGGCACCATCATTTCAAGGGAAGTTTATCTCACATATCCTAACATTTATAAAGTTATATTTTTTTGTTGGGAGTATGAGCATACTTGAGTCGCTTCTTCGAAAGTGGCTCCATTGGAAATATGCATACACTTGAACAATTTTTATATTTCCAAGTAGAATAGGGTAGGATAGAATAATAGAATAAAACCATGCTTTTTAAAAAAAAGTTTTTACAAGTATGCTCTCTTCTTGCGCCTTGTTGCGATTTGGAAGATCAGAAAGTAGAAAGATAAGGAATGGGTATGAGATGTTTTCATGAATGCTTTGCAATTGTTGACTATTTGAACAAAATGCTTAAGTCATTTTTGTCATCAATTTCTCAATTTCAATTTGTCTCTATTTGTTACAAATAAAAATAAAAATATCATGAAAACAAAATTACAGTAATTAGGGAAGGTGAATGAAGGATCCACAGGAAAATGAGTCAATGATTATGGAACCATTCAAGCTTCAAATTTGGCATGAATTTGTTAGCTGCAACACCCAGCTGTGACAATGAGATGCAACACCCAGCTGTGATTGATTACTCTTAGCTGTGATTACTCTCAGCTGCGACAATGAGCTGCAACACTAGCCGTGACAGTGAGCTGCAACACCCAGCTGTGACTGTGCTATAGGTAAAAATTTATGAATTTGAGATATGTGTGTGTTTCACATCATGATATGTATTTAGTTTTTATTTTCCATAAAAATACACGCTTTATTTCAACATTATGTCATTTTTTTTAAGAGTTGCAGCTACGGCTGCAACAGACCGTGTAAATCAATATAGGTGCTCAATTCTTAAATTTTTTTGGTATGGATGCGTGTTATATTTAAATTTACATCATTAAAAATATTCACACCTATTCTGATCACTTTTTGGGGGTCAAATTTAATTTATTGGATTTTTGTAACATTTTGACTTGAAAATTTTACTGAAACACAATCGGGACAGTCCATTTTTGAGAGACCAAATGAACTTATTTTTAAAACATGTTTACATCCCATGTAACCCTTTGAATATAGTTTTCAAAACAATTTGAATTTTTACGATTTGGTGTTAAACGAAAATTTTATGGCCAAAATACTAACAAGGTGTCGAGTAGGCAGCTTAGGAACAGAGCTAGGACAGTCAATTTTTGGATGCCTTATTGGATATATTTTGAAAACATATTTCATTGGTATATTCCCCTATTAATATATTTTACAACTCAATTTGAATCACTCCATTCCGATTTTGTATGCAAATTTTATGACCAAAATACCGACTGCCTATCACAAATCTGTATTCCTAAAACTCTATTTTCTAGACTGTTTATTGGCTTATTTGACCCATCAATTCTTGTTGGATTCAAAAAATATTTCTAATGGATATACCTACATGAATATACTTTCATCTAGAATTTGAATCACATCAATCTGTTATCAAACTAAAAAGTTAAGCCTAAAACCGTGATTGTTGGTCTAGTCCAGAATTAGAAAAAACACCTTGTCATGTAGGCTGTTACTGAGTGATTTGGAACATAATTACATAGAATTTTAAAAACCTATTTCTAATGGAAATATAACTATAAATTTACTTTCATTTGGATTTGGAATCACTCAAATTGTACAAGGAACGAAGAAGCTATGATCAGAATACCGTTGGTGAGTCTAGATAGACATTGCTTTCGTGCAGGTATAAAATGGATTTTGCTTTGTTCATTTTTCTTTAGATTTGTTTTATAAGTAATTGCTTGTTGTTTTTTTTCGTAAGTGTTGGGTGAAGAGAGACCAATCATCTCTCTTCTTCCATCATCTCATGTTTTATTGCAGGCAAGTGCTAGGTTTTTGCAGGTCCTTGGAAGAAGAAGGTCAATGCATGCACGGGTGACTCTTGAAGACCTTTTATCAATTTGAAAATGGATTGAGCACATAAAAAAATGGATAGATTGATGTGCAAATCATACCAATTTTCAATAAGTCAATTCCCATTGCTACATCCCAAGAATCATTTTTAGACACCTGTCATATCAATTGTTGCCAAAAAAACCCCTCAAGAAGCCAATTGCCCTATGGTAGATTCATTCACCTTCCTCATTTCAAAACCCTAAAAATCCATTCATGTCAAAGTCTCATTTTCCACTGCTTATGTAGTCACCATAACCATTTTATTTCCCATCACTACTACATCATGACTTCACATATACTTTCCACTTCTGAGTTTCATGTTGGTTTTATTTTTCACTATTATTCTTCACAATCATTTATTTTGTGCTCGTATTGGATGATGTGGAATTCATTAAGGTCCACCTTCCAATGGTATTGTCCCATCGACTCCGACACATCATGTGGGATCGAGATTAGAGTTTTATAGTGCCCTGGTATCTACATAAATCAATGGTAGATTTCCTTGTTGTTCATCATGGGGATTCATCAATGCCTCTTGATTGAAAAATCTTGTAGGTGACTCGACTCCAACACATCCATTCGTACCTGTCAAGATGCACTAAGGTACTTGAGAGCTCACTATCATCAAAGGTGAGTTTCTTCACATTGGTTAACGACATACATTAATGGTTGGTAATTCAATGATTTCTTTCCATGCTTGACTTCAGCACATTCATTCGCATGGTAAGAATTGTATCTCGGTTTTGTAGCAGCTGAAGATTATGTGATCTATTGGTTTCAACAATGACTTGCAGCATCATTTGTTCAGTAGTTTTGCAATTTCTTTCCATTTTCATTTCAGTAGTTGATTTTCAGAATAAGAGAATGGGCTTTCTGCTTCTATGGTAGAATTTCTCCTCATCAATTGTCTCAGCAGTTAGTCTTACATGCAACCAACAAAACATAATGGATCAAATTCAGTATCATCCAGTTTCAGCTCTCATATACATATGTCTCAGCATCAGATCGGCCTACATAGCTCTAGCATACACCAGTCCATTCATGTTAACCGAGGCTTCCATGGAGGTAACACTTGAGGTAAAATGGCATGAGTTTTTGATTTATTAAAGATCTAGGGAAATGTCATGAAGAACCACTACGCATTAGCCATTTCCATTTTCTATATATCATTTATGTCCATCCATTCCCATCATTTTCCACTTAATTCTAACACTTCATCATTCATGCACATCCACTTCAAATTCCAACCCAACATCTCACCAACCCAACTGACCAAGCATGAAAAAATGATACCTTATTGTTGTCACACAAGAACCAACAATAGGAAGTCTTGTTGCTGCCACACAAGAACCAGTAGTAAGAAAAGAAGTTTTGCTGCTGCCACACAAGAACCAGCAGTAAGAAAAAAATCATTGATACTACCACATAAAAACCAACAATGAGAAGAAATAAATCAGTTGCTTAAAGGTTGTTCTTTCCAGCTTTGGGATTTTTTTAATGCATGTGGGAACTACAAATCCTCTATGGCTGCAAATTGAGGAAATGATGCATGAGGGCATGCTTTGCATTCAGTTTAAAAGGTAGTCCTGTAATAATTTGCAGCAAGTTTATGAGCAGATTCAAGGTTTGTAGATTGTTTTCTCATTAAAAATGTTCTCTTGAAGTACAAGCAAAAATGATTGGGGAGTTTTCTGAATTCATTAATTATCTCAAGAAGCCTAGAAAACCATTGAAAAAATTATCTACTGTTGTCACACAAGAACCAGCTGTAGGAACACAAGGCATTGTTGTTGCTTCTTAAGATCTTACAGTGGTAGAATTTTGTGCTACCATATAATAGAGAATACATTCAGAGGTATGAGTTTCATTGTTCAGTAATGCCCACATTAGCTTACAATTGTTATCATGGTCCTTGCATATTTGATGTTGTGATTCATAATGGAAGAGAGATGTTGTTGTCACTATGAAAATCTTCCCAGAATAATGAAAGACAGACTATCCTTTGGGAAAACATGCTTATATTTACATGGCAACAAACCAAGTTTTTTTGGGGGACACGAGATTTCATGATTACATGGTTTCTATCCACATAACAAAAGCATTAATTGTTAGTGTTAAGCCATGCTCAGCCCATGGTTTCATGACCAGCCATCTATTTCTAGCTCATTTCATTGCTGCATCTTAGAAGGTGAAGGTATATCTAAGGAAAAAATGAAGGTAATAGCAGAATACATATTTCAATGATTATGATTTAAGTAATCTGAGTTTTTGGAGCAGCAATACATAGTCATTTCCAGATCCATGCTTTGTTTTCAAAATTAGATTATTAGAAGCCACATGAATGTATGAAGTGAGATACATACATTCATAGGTTTTGTTATTTGATACAAAGATTTGTTGAATATGGTGGCTACCAACTATTTTGAAATGGCTTGGTGCTTTGAGATTCTCATTCTTAGTTGGATATGGGCTTTATGCTTGCTGCAATTGGATTTTTGGTGCTATATGTTGTCATTAATATTTTTATGAGCATGGAAACGATTGAGAGGATCTCTTGAACTACATTGAAGCAGTCCTACCATACACAACAATTGAAAAATGGTCATTTTTATCAGTAATAAATTTTATAACAGTATGGAGGATTGATGTGTAGATCAAAACTTGTTTTCTGCCTTGAAGAGTCTCATCAAAGCATGAGTACATGATGTATATCCTCAGTTTGGGGGAGATGGATATTTACAACTAAGATGACAACTCTTCTTTTGCATGAGGACATGTGACATATTCAGTTTGGGGGAGTGGTTTTTGACATTCTTTGTGCATACCGATTTTTACTCATTTACAGCTTGCAAAAGGGAAGAGATTGAAGTGGGCATATCTCCCAAAAGGTGATCTAGGTCTTCATGAAATTTGGTGAGTAGATGCACCAAGGTAATATGAACAATACCTCAAAGTTTCAACCCAAACCAGTTTGTATTTTGTGAAATATTGGTTCAAGAAGTTTAGTTGCAACACACTTTTTCATGTTCATCCACATAAAATGCTGAATTTGAATTGAGCATATCTCACAAACCACGAATTGGATCCTTATGAAATTTGGACAGGGAATGAAAACATCATGAAAAACAACCGTGGCAAATTTCAGCTCAATCCAGTGAACGGTTTTTGAGAAAATGACCATCATCACCTACAGCCAATTCGCATTTTTCTCGAAGTCCGTGATGTGGGTTTGTCTAATTTTTGGTGTGGACATGCATTAGAATGGTAGTTACTTGCTTGCAAATTTCAGCCCAAGCCAGTTCGCCGTTTGGGAGAAAATGACTTCGAAATTTTTTCGTTCAAAAGGTTGCAACACCATAAAAGATTGCCATTTTTTCGTTCCGTGCAGCTGTAACTCCGTTTTCCGTTCCGTCAGCTGCGAGTTCGTTTCCCGTTCCGTTAGCTGCGAGTCCTTTTTTCGTTTCATTCAGCTGCAAGTCCGTTTCCCGTTCCATTCAGCTGTGACTCCGCCAAATTTGTCGCTAAATTTAGCGCTATTTGGGCTGCAACTCCGCCAAAATCTTCGTTAAAACCTTCGCCAAATTCTCAGCTAAAATAAGCCGTGACTTCGCCAAGTTTCTACTAAAGAGCTGCGAATCCGCCAAATTTTCTGCTAAATCCTCCGCTAAGTGACTTTGTCAATTTCTGTTAAACTCTCCATTTCTTCTAGCTGTAGCTGTGCGAATGGTAAAATGAAGGAACAAGTGAATGAGTTTTTCTAGTTGGATGCTACACAGGTATTGGGTTGCATGAGGACATGCAATAAGTTCAGTTTAGGGGAGATGTTGGGCCCTGGAATTGTCCATTTTTCCATCACTTATCAAGATATTTTTCATCCATTTTCTTGCCATTATTGCTTATTTATCATTCCATTTTCCATCCATTTGTTGTAGCTGTGCGTAAAACAACATGCTACTTCTATTGATGTTTTAAGTGGGTTAATAATGATTATTTTCTTTTATATTTGATGAATTAAAGGATATTATGTATAATTTTACTAATGATGGTTTGTGGAGTGATTTGTCATGTACATGATGCTCATAGCCAACTGTTACATCCTTAACAAAAAATGCATGCCACATAAGAACACCTTGATTCGTGTCTTTATTTTCGGGCATATGGAAATGAATCTGAAAAATATGAGACATGGGTTTTGTGCGTAACATCCTCATTTACCTGACTCGTGAAGAAATCACCAAACAAAGCTACGTTTTGAATATGCAGGTGGTTCTTTGAGAGGGTATTTTCCAGATTTGGTGTTGTGGCCGGTTCCAAAGTTGCCAGCAGTTACGGCTGTGTTTCAGCTGTTGCAGATCACAAGTTGGGGGTTCAGTTCTTCATTTCCATGAGATAATTTTATGTATAAATATGTAATCAATCTCATTGACAAAGGGAATTTTAGGAATAGGAGAGAAATCAATGTTATGATGTAGGATTTGATTTAGATCCATTGTAATACTTTCATTATGATAATACATGCTGGTAATTTCTTAATTTTGGAGTTGTAGACTTTCATTATGGAGATCCAGCTCTGCTCAATGGAGGAAGGGCCCTCTTCTCTGAGCAGATGATTGTAGTGTTGATTGTAAGTGTTTTATTTTGTAGATCTATTATTTGTTAATTCATGCTTTCATGCATTGGATTGATCATAGTTGTTTTTATTATTTAGTTCATGCTTTTATTAGATTTATCATAGGTTGTTTCCCTGTTAATTCATCTTGATAGATCGTTGGCCAACTTAGCATTGCTTCCAGGTTTATGTATTCAGATCTTGTTTCATAGGAATAGATCTTGTTTGAAGTGTGTTCGATTTACAGTTTGATTTATGAATAGGTTTAAGTATTGATTTACTTTTAAGAAGTTGTGACCTAGTTTACAAATAGTTTCGATTGCATACCAATAGATCAACAGTGTCAAGTAGAAATTGTTCTTGCATAGATATTGTACGATAAATTTGAAATAAAATACTTCCTCGGGTTGATAATTTATGTTTAGCACTCTGCATGTTAAGTTTTAATGAACTGGCATATAGTGGGCACAACACCTGCATGGGCCTTCTTCATCCATTGATGAAGTTAAAATGATGTCTAGTGAAATGATTAATATGAATATAAGAGCACATAGTTATGACCCTGCTCCAAAGAAGAAATATGATGAAGTTTCGTCCAATAAACCCTCAACATCTACACCTCCTCCTATTAATTTGTCACAGTGATCTAAGAACTGAAAACACAGTCTCACAAAGAATTCAGACAAATATGCATAAAATTGGCAAAAATGGTGCTGCAATGGAAGTAGCAGCTTTGTATAATCAAATGAAAGAATGATGATATAATACAATTATCATGCCAGATGCATGAATTCCAAGACAATTCGAATTCCCAAGGAGGTCATTCAAATTGAATGACTGAGTCTAGCTTAACTAAATGTAAGCCATAGTGAACACTCAAGTTAACCACTAATCAAAACCCTAATTGAATCAACTGAGTCCTAACTAAAGTCGAAGTGCAATAAATGACTGAGTCTAACTAAAAGTACCTCAGACACATGTCACTGCAAGCCAACCAACAAGTGGTAGCATATCAATGACTCCAATGAACCCTGATGAGGTTAACTGAAGTGTAACTGACCATCAGAAGTGGTTGGAGGTGCCCCTGTTGAATCCAGTTCATTAAATAATAATTAATAATCAATTTAATGAAGGGAGGCACCTTCACTGCTCTGTTTAACTGATTGTAACCATCAGTTAGCAATAAAGTTCATTTATGACACTCAGATCACCCTCGGAGTGCTCCAGTTAGCCTCCCCGAATGAAGGAGAAGGCTTAGTTAGCCTCCTTGACTAAAGGTAGGCATGGGTGTGCTCATGCTGATGTCATACAATGCTCCTCTAATGTCAACTAAGTCAACAAAACTTAGGATAGTGGTTTAACTTGGCCAAATTGACCAAAATGAGTGTGTATGGTGGTAAATGTCTCCAACACCCCCCTTTAAGCTATACTCAGGAGAAGTAGAAAACATAAAGTGCATAATAATGCTAGGGCCCCAAAAACAAAGGCCATAGGTCACCTTGTACAATACTGAAACTCAAACAATGCTCAAAACAAACTAAGTGAGGAAAAGAGGGAAAACCCAGTGGGAAAAACCCCATCTCAAGCTGAACAATTAAAGTAGTTGGATCACCTTGATGAAATCACTCCCAACAGTGAACATGCGTAAGTGAACTTATTTTTTGAAAAGCTCTTGGTGAAGATGTCTGCAATCTACTCATTAGTCGGGAAATATTGTAGAATGATGGTCTTGTCATGCACTAGCTCCCTGATATAGTGCATGTGTATCTCAACATGCTTGGTCCTCTACCTAGTAACTGGATCTGTGGATATCTTAATAGCACTTTGATTGTCATAAAAGAGGACAGTGGACAAAGTACTACCAAGATGAAACTCTTAAAGAATGCCTTGCAACCAAACAACTTGGATGCAAGCATTCACCGCTCCTCAATACTCATCCTATGCTGAAGACAATGTTATGGTGCCATTCATTTTTCTAGAGAAGCATATGGGGCCACCACCAAACATGAAGACATATCCAGAAGTTGACTTCCGATCAATAGAATTACCCGCCCAATCAGAATCTGTGTATCCAACCAGCTCTAGCTCGGAGTCTGCAACATAGTGAATGTCGTTGGTCTTGGTTCTCTGAATGTACTGGAGGATCCTCTTGGTTTCCTTCCAATGAAGACCATGGGGTTGCTACATGTATCTTGATACATCATTCATGGCATAACATATATAAGGCTGAGAATGAGTCAAGTACAATAAGCTACCAATCAACTGTCGATAAATAGTGCAGTCCATGGGAGGTGTGCTTTTTCCTTCTTTAAGGTTGATCTCTGAAAGGAAAGGGAATGGTGCAGGCCTACATTTAGCCATGTTAAAATTGAATAACAGGTCTGATATGTATTTGGATTGAGTGACCATTATCCCATCAGAATTTTGCTCAATTTCGAGCCCCAAAAATTGTTTTAAGAGCCCCAAATTGCTCATTTCAAATGCATTGTGGAGAGCAGTTTTGATGACTGAAATAGAAGCAACTGTGCTACCTGTGATCAGTAAGTCATCAACATATAAAAAAATAATAATTAAATGATCATCAGACTGTTGTATATACACATTTGGATTTGAGCTACACCTTTGGAAGTTTTCCGAGAGAAGGAAGGCATCCATCTTGGAATACCACTCTCTTGGGGCCTGTTTTAACCCGTATAGCGACTTTTTTATCTTGCAAATCAAAGATGGATCAGAAATGTAGCCCTAAGACTAATTCATATATATCTCCTCATGAATATCTCCATGTAGAAAGGCTGACTTAACATCCATATGATGCACTTCCCAGTGCTTAGATGCTGAAATTGCCAAAACTAGGCGAATGGAGTCCATTTTTGCAACTGGTGCAAAAGTCTCATGGTAGTCCACACCTTGGACCTGGGAGAAACCTTTTGCCAAAAAAATTTCCTTATATTTTCAGGTGCTTCCATCTCCAGTAACCTTATTCCGAAACACCCACTTGCATTGAACCAATTTCCTTACCGAAGGAAGAGAAACTAGCTCCCAAGTAGTGTTTTTCTGAAGAGAATTCATCTCTTCATCCATGGGAACTTGCCATCTCGGATCCTTCCGAGCATGGTATTAGGAATTTGGGTCTAAAATTATCATTAAATAACAATATTTGGATAGAAAATAATCAGCACAAGAGAGCAAAATATCCGCTCTTTGGAAATAAGACCGGGTTCTCCTTGGATCATCCGGATTTCCAATGTTATCTCCTACGGAGGAGAGTGTCTGTCGGGCCCAATTTGGGAGATGATTTTGCACTTCAGGTTCTGATTTAGCATATGATATTTGCTATACATTGATATAAAAAATTAGAGGATCCAAATCAGAGTCATCACCCCCAATTTCATCATCCAAATATTCAGTAGAATAGGAAGGAAATTCAGCAGTTTTCTCCTTCACTAGTTCCACCTCTTGAAGAGGCTCATTGAACTTGACACTCCTTTAAATGATGATATATTTTGTTTTGATATCCAAAATATTGAATTATTTTTATTCATTGGGATACCCAATAAACATACATTCTATGCTTTGCGGTTGCAAAGCCCTCCTTTTATCAAGTGGAATTCGGGCCCATGCAGTGGACCCAAACACCTGCGGATTCGACACATCCGGCTTGTGTTCGAAGTATGATTCAAAAGGGGTATTCCCTTTCAAGGATGAGTGTGGCACTCTATTTTGAATATATCCTGCAGAATGCATGGTTTCATCCCACAAATTTGCAGTCAACTTCTTTTATTCCAACATACAGGTGGTCATCTCCTTGAGAGACTGATTCTTCCTTTCCGCTACACAGTTATGCTGGGGAGTGTAGGGAACTGAATTCTGGACCTGAATACCACTTTGGGAACATATGTGTAGCAAATAATTATTAACATACTCCCTGTCATTATCAGATCTCAATATCTTGATCTTTTGGCCAGATTAATTTTCAATCAAGGCCTTCAGTTTAGTGAATTTTTCACAGACTTCAGACTTCTTTTTAATAAAGAAGACCCATGTGTACCTGAAAAAATCATCAATGAAAGTTAGAAGATACCTTGATCCATTCATGGATGTGATAGTCATGGGACCATTGATATCAGAATGTATCAGTCCCAAGATGCATGATGCTCGACTTGTCTTCCCCCGACTGAACTTATGCTCAGGGTGCTTTCCAACAACACAGCCCTTGCAAATTCCAGTGGTTTCCTTGATGACCGGGAGGCCTTAAACCATAGAATTTTTCTATAATTGCTACAAGAATTTGAATTTCAGATGGCCGAACCTCTCATGCCACAGTCTACTAACTTCATTTCCATGAGTTAGCAATGCGGTGGGCTTTGCATCTGCCACAAAATGGGAGAACTCATAGGCTTTTGCATGATGGTTTGCAAGGCCTTTTGCTACAAGTTTCCCAGATATAATTTCTATGATATCTAAATCATTTGGGTTGAAGGATACTCTCTTGGGCACTCCCGTATATGTCATTTGATAAACACTAAGGAGGTTTGATGCCAGAGATGGTACATACAAAACATTTGAAAAATAGCCATTCTCAAGATCTACAGTACGTTGTCCTTCTGAAATGATGGTGGATTCATCTCCCATGTGGATGGGAATGGATTTTCCGGTCTACAAAGATGAGGAGTCTCTTTTAGCCATCATGTGGTTTGGAGCTCTAGAATCTATCAAGAGTGCTTTGGACTTTGAAGTGCTTGCCATGAGGGAATGACCTCTTTCATGTTATGGTTCCTGATCTTGATAATCTCTCCTCCGAAAGATTTCTGAAAGATTGATGTGATTTCTCTCAAGGAAAGAGGTAGCTTCATCAAGTTTCTTTTTCATGCAGGCATGTTCAGGGTGGAATCCCTTCCCGTAGTATGAACACTTGACTTTTTCCTTTCCATGATGCCCTTTTCCTTTGTTCTTCTTTAAGCCTGAAGACTCTTCATGCTACTGGTTTTCAACTTTATGATTAGGAGCTTTGAATTTAGTTTTTGGGTTCTTCTGTTGCTTTCCTTTACCCTTCAGATCTTTGGGCCCCAAGACATGAAGGGATTGATCACGGGAGGATATGATGATCCCCATATGGACAAGCTTATCATGTTCAGTTGTTAGGGACTCAATGAAGGCATTCAGTGAATGCATATTCCATCCAGGGGTTGTGAGCTTCCCCGCATGGAATGTAGAGACAAAAACTGAACAATTACCTCCAAGTTTGGAGAGTATGGCAAGGATGAGATGATCATCCTCCTTCTCCACTTTACATTGCTTCAACAGTAAGACAATGTGCTTGAACTTTGTGAAAACATCATTCAAGGTCTCGAAATTGGAAGGCTGGAGAGACATCAACTCATTCTCAAGCTTATATACTCTCAAATCATCCTGCTTTCCATACAAGGTTTCCAATTTGTCCATGATTTCCTTTGGAGTCTTCAATCCCGAGAGATGGAAAAGAAGGTCACGAGGAACAAAGAGGCACAAGAATCCGAATGCTTCATCTTTTTTGTTCAAGAATCTAGCTTCGTCTATCACAGAAGTAGGCTCTTCTTCAATATTCATAGTGACCCTATAGAGTCCTCTAGCACGTAGTTGGATCTCCATGTCTCCTTTCCATGAGTGGAAATTGAACGGAGTCAAGAGTTCTACGGAAGAAGCCATCTGAAACTACTGGAGCGAATGCTTTCACCTGATAAAAACTTGCAAATCACAACAAAAAGGGCACTGTAAGGTTAGAAAACCTGCACATTTTAGGCTTTCATAACACCCAACATAGTTGATCAAGCAAGATTGACCAACAATTTCCTTACTTGGGGTATTAAGTGGTAAGCCTTGGCTTTTGGTGCAGTGTTGGAATTTTCGAGCTTTGCTCAACGTTTCATGCAAGATCTGTCAAAAACCTTGTTTTTGAGAGATCTGAGCTTCATCCCACCGTGAGCTTTGATACCATATTAATTTGTCACAGTGGTCTAGGAACTGAAAACAGAGTCTCACAAAGAATTCAGACAAATATGCTTAAAATTGGAAAAAATGGTGTTGCAATGGAAGTAGCAGCTCTGTATAATCAAATGAAAGAATGATGATACAATACAATGATCATGCCAAATGCATGAATTCCAAGACAATTCAAATTCCCAAGGAGTTCATTCGAATTGAATGAGTGAGTCTAACTTAACTGAATGTAAGCGACAATGAACACTCAAGTTAACCACTGATCAAAACCTTAATTGACTCAACTGAGTCCTAACTGAAGTCAGAGTGCAATAAATGACTAAGTCTAACTGAAAGTAGCTCAGAAACATGTCACTGCAAGCCAACCAACAATTGGTAGTGCATCAATGACTCCAATGAACCCTGATGAGGTTAACTGAAGTGTAACTAACCATCAAAAGTGGTTGGAGGCACCCCTATTGACTCCAGTTCATTAAATAATCATTAAATATTCATTAAATAATCAATTTAATGAAGGGAGGCCCCTTCATTTCTCTGTTTAACTGATTGTAACCATCAGTTAGAAATAAAGTACATTTATGACACTCAGATCACCCCCGGAGTGCTCCAGTCAGCCTCCTTGAATGAAGGAGAAGGCTTAGTTAGCCTCCTTGACTGAAGGTAGGTGTGGGTGTGCTCATGCTGATGTCATACAGTGCTCCTCTGATGTCAATTAAGTCAATAAAACTTAGGATAGTGGTTTAACTAGGCCAAATTGACCAAAATGAGTGTGTATGGTGGTAAATGTCTCCAACACCTCCTAGTAATGGTCTTCATATTGAAAAACCTACACCTGAGGAACCTTTTCTCCCACCCAAGAGTATGCTTCGTAAGTCCATTATTAATCCTAACGCACGTGCCTCCCAATAATATAACATTGTAGAATATTTGGCCCAGGGACCATGCACTATGTCGGCCCTAGAAGTAATTCAAACTTGTCCCACCCAGCAATTTTTTTTTCTCACAGCACTTGGAGCTATGGATCCTGAGAATAGTAACATCATTGCTTTCAAACTGGATGGCTTTAAAACTAGACTCTCACATCAGTTGGTTTTCCATCTAACCACCAAAATTACTGGAAAGAATATCCATCGTACCGTTTTGGATGAGGGAGCCTCTACTTCAGTCATGTATCTGTCTTGTTGGAGAGCCATTGGTTCCCCTAAGATTAATCGTTCACCTACCACACTCAAGGCCTTTGATGGTCATGAATTCCAACCCTATGGATTACTTCCTACTATCCAGATTGAACTGGGGAGGAAATCAATCTCCATCCATGTTGAATTTGTTGATTCTCCTTTGTACAACAACCTACTCCTAGGTCGTAACTGGTTTTATGCTATGCAGGCCGTAGCATCGACCGTTTTTTGGGTTGTCTAGTTCCCATTCTAAGGAAGGATTTTTACTATATATCAGTTAGATTTCATTACTCCTAATGCTATTTATAATGATGCAAACAATGTGCCACTTCTGACTACCCCATAATATTAGAATATCAGAGTAGGCCTTCTTAAGGACTCTTCACTCATGGGAGTCTTTCCATGGTGAAATATTCCACCTGCCTCACAGATTGCATCCATAAATATGATTTCTACCTCTATCATAGACAAAGGAAAATTTATTGCTAAATTTGCATCACTTAGTCCTTTTGAAGAAGTCTACAATGCAATACAATCCACCAGTGACCCTACCATCAACGATCATTTGTTGGTTTCCCCAGATTTTTATCACCTACCATATTAGATAGACAACCCCCCAATATCTAGATTACATTTCACATACACTTCCTATTTATGAATCCATTATGGAGTTTATGCCTCTGGAAGAAATGCCTTGGAGAGATCATCATCATCAATCCTCTTTCCTCCCCCCTTTCCACATGGTAGAAGAGCACTTCACACTAGCAGTTTCATCTAATATAGTCACGGACCCTCAGTCTCCGATCCTCACTCGTGATGTCGAGTCTGAGGGAAATCTATGCAATATTACCAAAACTATGCCTGTGGATATATGAGTGAAACTTGGTGTTTAGAGAATATTCAAATACACTCAAACTCTTCGCCTTCCAAGGTTCAATTATATACATCCTTATTCAAGGAATTTCGATATTTCTTTGCTTGGACATACGAATAAATGCTAGGGATTGATCCCTCCATTGTCGTTCACAAGATTAAAACCTACCCTGGTGCCAAGCTAGTTCGCCAAAAATTACGCCGGGTACATCCACGAAAAGCAATAATGATTAAGGAGGAAGTTGAAAAAATTCTAAGGACCGGTTTCATACACCCCGTAACTTTAATTGAATGGGTATCCAATATAATTACTGTGAACAAAAACCAGGGTACTATTATGGTTTGCATCGATTTTAGGGATTTGAATCGGGTTTGTCCCAAAGACAATTTCCCCACTCCCTATATCGATCAAATAATCGATAACTGTGCTAGAAGCGTCATATTTTCATTCATGGATGGATTTTCCGGCTATATTTAGATCAAAATCCTCCCTCCAGATCAACATAAGACGACCTTGATTTTCCCATGGGGGACCTTTTCCTATAAAAAATTACCTTTTTCCTTAAAAAATGTTGGCGCTACGTGTCAATGCCCCATGTCATTTGATTTTCATGATATAAAACACGTTGTGGAGATTTATCGCGATGACCTTCCTACTCACTCCAAGCAGTGGGACATTGATGTCATCATTTCAACATTCATTTGAACCCCCACAAATGTGTTTTCTTTGTCTAAACTGGCTGATTGCTTAGTTTCATTGTGTCTACGGATGGCATCTGTATTGATCCTTTGAAGATCGAAGCCATCCTGGCTCTACCTGCTCCCACTAATGTAACAAAACTCCAAAGTTTGCAAAGGAAGGCAAAATTATTACTTCGTTTTGTCTGCAAATACATAGAAAGGACACATGGTTTCATGTGATTTCTTAAAAAGGATACACCTTTTTTCTGGGATGACTTCGCGCAGTGCACATTTGACAATCTTAAACATGCTCTGACCTATACACCTGTGTTGCAACCACCAGATTATACTAAGGATTATTCTCTGTATGTGGCTACATCCCTGTCAACTATAGGCATGGTACTAGTTCAAATAGATGAACAAAACCTAGAACATGTGATTTAATATGCTAGTAAGAGTCTTCTAGACTCGGAAACCCGATACTCACATGTGGAGAAACTAGCTCTGGCCACAGTCATTGTGGTCCAGAAGTTCTGTCACTATATTTTGCTTCACACTACTAATGTTTATGATGACTCTAACCCTGTGTACTATGTTTTGACACGTCAGGTACTTGGGGAAAAATACTCACGATGGATCGTTATCCTCCGGGAATTTGAGTTGGAGTTTGCTAAAACCACTTCCAAGATGTCCCTCCTTTTTGTAGACCTTATATGTGACCTTCCCCATGTTATAG
The DNA here is from genome assembly GCA_001517045.1 of Pseudotsuga menziesii. NCBI lineage: Eukaryota > Viridiplantae > Streptophyta > Pinopsida > Pinales > Pinaceae > Pseudotsuga > Pseudotsuga menziesii. The sequence continues at coordinate 18,506 of LPNX010528844.1, forward strand.
AGGAAATAGATCCCATCAATTCATTGCCCAATGAATCATAGTTTCTCATTACTATTACTGATCCATGGTATGGAGATATTATTCTTTATCTCTAGACTCTACGATATGATCCTGCCACCACTCGCGATGAGCATCATTGCATCCGCCACCAGGATAAATACTATCTCATTTTCAATGATACCTTATACTGTCGTGGTGTTGATTCTATATTGTGACGTTGTATTACACATGAAGAAGCTGAAGTCGTCTTAAATGATTTCCACTCTGGAGCTGGTGGAGGTCATCTCTCTTGGTTGGGTACTGCCCAGAAAATCTTATGTGCAAGGTATTTCTGGCCCTTGATTTTAAAAGACTGTATTGAAACTGTCAATAAATTCCCTCCCTGTAAAATGTTTACCAATAAGAAGTGCACCCATCAAGCTTTGCTCCACCCTGTCGTAGAAGTTGGCCCTATTGTGAAACAAGGCATAGAGTTTGTGCATTGCAGGCCTACCTCAGCAGGGGGGAATCACTACATTATTTTGGTCGTGGACTATTTTGAAAAATGGGCTGAGGCTATGCCCACATATTCCGAAGATAGGAAAATAACTGCGTTGTTCTTATTTAACCATATCATTGCTAGGTTTGGGATTCCTAGGGCCATTGTGATCGATTAGGGGTCACACTTCCAGAACAAAATGATGGCAAAACTTAGTGCAAGTTAGGGTTTCACCATGATAAATCGACGCCTTACTACCCTCAGGCCAATGGCTAGGTTGAAGCGATAAATAAAGTGTTGAAAACCATGCTTCAACGAATGGTAGGGTAGGCCAAATCAAATTGACACTTGCAACTGTTTTTTGCACTTTGTTCCTATAGGAACAATGTAAATACTTCCACTGGTTTCACACCTTTTCAACTAGTATATGGATTGGAAGCAACTCTCCCGATATGCTAGATTACTTCTCTAGATCTCATTGTGCAACTTTTTCCTAACACCACTATAGAAGAGGAATGATTTATATATGTAAATAAGCTTGATGAAACTTGCCACAATGCTGCCTTAGCAAATGAGGCACACAAACTTCAGATGAAAGCCCAATATGACAGAATCGTTCAACCCTACTCTTCCAATGAAGGAGATTAGGTCTTGACTTATGGACATAATCGTGATAAGATGGGGGTAGGGAAATTCAAATATATGTGACACAGGCCTTACATTATTAGCCGTGTTTTGGAAAAGGGTGCATATGAGTTAGTAGACTACAATGGGACATCCCTGGGTGAGCTCCGTAATAGGCTGTACCTTAAAAGATACTATGCCTAGGTAATATAGCATAGGATTTTTGTAAATACTATTTATAGATTGCTGTGTGTTTTGTTTTGAAAAGTGTGGTTTCTTGTGTGATTTAAGATTTGTTTTTAAACCCTACTTATGTATGTCCTATTTCTAATGGACAGATGACCACGTTTACTGGATTCATGGATGGTGCTAATCATTACGCGCCAAATCTTGCATCAGAAGTTTATGTGCTGTACTCTCCCACAGGTGATCTAGTGAGTTCAAGGGGTGTTTTCTTAGGTCCCTCCACCAACAATCTCACAGATTATCATGCGGTGATTGGATTTTTGACAGAATCCCTAGATAATGATGTAAGGGAGATTAGGGTTTACCTAGATTTGGAACTAGTTGTTCAATAACTAAATCGAGTCTACACCGTATGGAACCCTCTACTCCTTAATACATTTTGAAGGGTTAGACTCTTAGAAAGGTATTTTGAGCAAGTCACGTATCAACATTTTCCGAGACATATGAATTCTATGGTAGATTCCTTAGCTAATTATGTCTTATATTGGTATATTGCTCATAATTAAAAATCCATTATAACATAAAATCATGCATGTAAATTCAGAAGTAGGCATACATTTCACATGTCACACTTTTGCACACACATATGTAAATAAAGTTTGTCACACACACACACACACATATAAACTGTAAATCTGAGATACAAAAATGGGCTGAAGCATCAAGCTTTTAGTGCCTCCAAAGTCAAGGACTATCATAGTTCAAAATATACATATATAGGGGAAAATATGAATCCTCGAAGCTTTCAATATAAATACATATATAGAAAAGTGGAAAGTCTCTATAGACTAGTCATCACGTCGATGCTCATGGTAGCATATAATGTCTTGAGCCACTCTATGGAGTAGCTTGGTGAAACGACCTGAGAATCCCATAGTATGACCCTAATAACACATGGGTAGGTCATCAGTAGTAACATTAGGAATCCCTACAGTCAAACACTGCAAGTTATCCTCAAGATCTCCAAGCTCCTCATCTGCCTCGGAGCGATGGACAACCATATCTCTAACTCCTGCCTGCTTCTCAATAGTAAACATCCTAGCTAGACGAACATGTCCAATGTCTGCACAAACCATTTTCACCTATCTCAGCATTACCAAATCAAAATTAAATAAAATTGAAAAATAAAAACCACGGTGGATAGTGTATTTCTTACCTCGCTCATCCCACTCCTCTCCCTCAGGTAGTGGAAGCTCTGGGTCCTCGCAGAAGTATGCCCCCTCATAGGCATAATCCTCAATCATGAGTAGTTGGCCTCTCAACCAGCAAAAGAAGGCTGATCTGTAGAAAACCTTGGAACCCATGCCACCATGACGGGCCATAACATAAAACCATCTGAGCATCCTAGGATCCTTATGATCTAGTCTACTCACAGCCACCTGGGGTCTCATGTGAGGCACCCTGTGTAGGATGAAAGACACTACCACAACTCCATAGCCAAACTGTTTGAGCTTCCCCCTCTTTCTCTTGTTCAGTTTATCCTTTAGGATGACTAGAATGCCCTCGCACTAGTTGAATACTGTATGTGTCATACACTCTAGGTAATATAGCATGTGTGCCCTAGTAGTAAGGTGAGAAGATCTAGTCTCGGTAACTTTTTGATGGTATAAACCACTGTCCTCAAAGAACGGTCCACTATCTATTTTATAGGCAGATTCCTAGATTGGGCATGCATCCATAGCACACAGTAACTGTCAATCATATCATCCAAGGAAAACTCACCAATTCTTGGGCCAGATAGAACCACTTGTCTCCCTATCCGAGACAGCCCAGTCAAGAAGTATATGTCCTCAATTTCAATGGTCAAGGTGTGGGTCCCGACCACAAAATGCTGCTGATCGGGATCCCACATGTCGGTGATATACTCTAAGAGATGTATATAGGATTTCATGCCTCGAACTCGAAAGTATTTAAGTAACCCATATTTCATTGGGGCCTCTATAGTGGGCGGATCACTGGCAGCTTGGAATTCCATTGTTTCATGCTCATGCTCTTTCCATATTACCATGGCGTGGATATGTTTTGCACCTACAAGACATAGCAAAGATGTATTAGAACTCACACGATGGATGGGGGAAACACCAAAAAATTATTTTAATGGATGAGGGGGGATAATTTTTGGAAAAACCCTAGCTACAACGCTTTTTTCTTGCTCAGAAAGAGTGCCCAACACTTATGCTGGCTACAGACAGAGCACCTATGGTGCTTCTATCTCAGCACTGCAGAGCACTGATTTTAAGCGCTCTTATCGGCTGTGAACAGAGCACCTATGACGCACTTGTCTCAGCACGATAGAGCGCTGTCGTGCTCACGAGTGGAACAAAATGACACTTCCCAGCACACATTTTGTACTTCTGAAAATCCCCCAAAACCCCCATCTCCATTCAAAAACAAAATAAACATCACCATGAGAATGAAAAGAATGGATTTGGGACTTACCTCCTCCAAGCGTTTTGAGAAACGATGGACTGTGGCACTCGCAATCACCAAGAGAAGCTTTTCTCTTTTTTCTCCAACTCCAATTTCCTCAAATGGTAAAATAACAATGGTAGGAACTTTTTACTATTCCCTACTATTTATAGAAATTTTGGTGTTTTTTATTATAATTATTTAATTAGAAATTATTTTTAATTCCAAAATTACTTTAATAATTGGGGTTTTTATTATTTGTTTTTTATAGTTTGTAAGGGAGTTGGCTTTAATGTGTTTTTAAGCTTCCAGGTCAAATCTATATGGCTCGTGGCTATGATTTAATCTCTTTTTGTCTTTTTCAAGCTTAGAGTGGAAATGAAAAAGTACCGAGAATTTTTTACACTTTTCACATGCTCACTAAACAACCAGTAAAGAGTGTCAAGTCCACTTTTTCTTCTTTTTCAGACTCATAAAAAATGGCTTATGAAAAAGAGAACCCGTTACGGAGTTATATTTAAGCTCTTTTCACTCTCCTTAAAAACACAAAATATTTCCAAGTGAACTTGTTATGTTCACACTTGTAAAAGTATCAGAATGATCAACTAATCGGTGGTAGGTTATCACTTTTTCGAATCGATTAGGGATATTTATGAAAAATGAGCTTTTGGAGTCTTCTTGCATCTTCGTTCAGAATCTCTAAACATGAATGACACTGAGTTCACTTTCATCGGGCTCATAATAGAAAATGGTGAAAGACCCTATCTAGCAACGAAACCCTCCTTTCTCAGTTTCGTAAAATATGTGAGAATGGACTCATCTCTTGATGCGCTACAATGAGTGTTTGTTACCCTCTTTGAACTCGTTAAAATGAAAATAAGCACTAATCCTTCAATATGGGGAAATTATGTTAGAATAATCAACCCATAGTTTACCCACTTAGACATTAATTCATTTATTTTTGTCTTATTTGCCTAGTTCATGTATCCCACCTTGTGCAAGTTGCTAATTGCCTATCCATAGAGGTCAAACTTGCCATATTTGACTCATGTAGTGCTTGGGAAAGCCTTAGGAATCAAATCTGCTTTATTCCTGGCCTCCTAGGTGCCCTTCTTCTTTTTCTGCTTTATTGCCTGCTTTTTCAGTGTTTTAAGGCACATAGGAAAGCAAGACTAGGTGAGGTGAACTAGTTTTTTGTCCTCTTCATCCTCCACTCTTTTCTCCATGAAAAAGCATGTATGATCTGCCATTACACTACTCTTTATCTTGCCCATGTTCCCTTTCCAATTCGTGATCTCCATGACAGATTTGGGATCAGCTTTTTACACCTATGGGGGATTTGCCTATTTTGAGTAAGCCTGCTTTATGCTAGTTTTGGATGCCTCCTTATGCATTCGAACTATTGATGTAGTCTCTATATTTAGAAACCTATGTTATTATAGGGTTGGATATTGTACACTCAGTTAATATAATTTTGTGTTACATCTCCATATCCAGTCTCCATTGTTAGCAATTTTGCATGATCAATTGATAATTGTTGTGGGTAAAATTAATCTACTGCTGGCCTGGATTTCTACATGGTATCAGATCCATTGTAGGTTGTTACTATCCTTCAAAAATTGTTTTGCAGGTTCGACATCAAGACTGGGAGCCTTCTACTGACAGCCGGGACAGATTTTCTAAAGCTATGGATTCACAGAAAACTATCTTGACTCCCTTCAACTATTTTGAATGGAAAGCAGAGATGGACATATTGTTGAGAGAGAAAGGCCTCTACAGGGTGACTATGGCTATAGAATCAGAGCCCAATGCTGCTGCAAAGAATATCAAATTGCACAATCGGAGAGATGAGGCCTATGGCCTCCTATGTCTCAGTATTTCCCGAGACCTCCTTTTCCATCTCGATGGATTAACTTCACCGGATCAAGTATGGGAGAATATTTTTGATCTTTTTGGAAAGAAAAATGAGATGAGGGGACATCAAATTGAAAATGAGCTGATTTCTCTGAGTCCCAGTAGCTTTGAATCCCTGCAGCTATATTTCTCTAAGTTCAAAGCACTAGTTTTGCAGCTGAAGCAGTGTGGTATCGAAAAGAAATATGATCAGCTCGTATTGGCCATCCTCTTGAAGCTAGGAACTGACTACTCAGTCTTTTTTTCGACCTTCTATACCACAAAACTCACAGCTCGAACCTGGAAGATGCCTAGCCTTGCATATTTCATGGAATCTCTCACACAAGAACAAGACAAGCTGGTGATGATGGGCACCATCAAACCATCCAAAGATCAAGCTTTGATTGATGGAGATTCGAGGGTGGATTCAAAAAGAAAAAAGAAAGCTAAAAATCCACTTGAGCAAAGGAGAGACAAGAAGCAGTCTCCAGAGGATCAACAAGGTCCCAAGAAAAATACCCAGAAGAAGAAAAACAAAGGTGAAATGAACAAGTGCTCATACTGTTCGAAGGGAAATCACACTGAAAGCTCTTGTATGAAAAAGCAGATTGATATGCTGACCAATATCCTGGAGAAGAATGGCATATCCCTTCCAGAAAGCTCAAAGAAGAGAGAAGGAGGATCAAGTTCTAATGACAGAGAGAGAGTTCATGCTCTAGTTGCTGGCACATCAAGCTCACCCAGTTTTATCATAGATTCTGGAGCTTCAAGACACATGGTTTCGACTAAGGAGGCCTTCTCCTCACTGGATATGTTGAAAGGACCATCTATTGTACTGGGAGATGACTCTCTCACTGAAAGTAAAGGCAAAGTAAGGATATATCTTGATCATAGTAAGTTCAGCAATGTGCTATATGTCCCTAGTCTCGTCTCCAACCTCCTGTCAGTGTACCAGATGACCCACACTGGGTCTCCTAAGAAGGTCATATTCTCCCCTGATGAAGTTGAGATCACAGAGATTTCAACTGGTAGAGTCATTGCAAAAGGAGTAGCGAATCATGCTCAAAAGGTATACATGTTATCACACTTCCTACCTTACTCAAATCCCTCTGCTCTTCTCATTCATGCTAATGAAGCCAGCAAGCTGTGGCATGAAAGATTTGGCCATCTAAATTACAAGTATCTGTTTGATCTTAGTGAGAAAGAAATGGTCATAGGGTTGCCCAAGATAAAATTTTCCAAAGGAGTCTGCCAAGGCTGTATCCTAGGAAAACACCCAGAGCATAAGTTTGAGAAAGCTAGTCATGAGAGAACCTCTGCACCCCTCGAGTTGATTCACAGTGATGTTGCTGGCCCATTCCCTTATATGTCCATGAGTCAGGCCAAATATGCATTGACCTTTATTGATGATTTTTCTAGGTATTGTTGGGTTCACTTCATGAAACACAAGTCTGAAGTTTTTGG